>JAVJIF010023619.1:0-67954 GCA_038442645.1 Agave tequilana
ATACACATTGTCTAAAACTCATCCATGATACAAAAATATGATATTTAAACACTTTGAAGCTATTGTATATGAATAGAAATTTCATATACAAGAAACATATATATATCATGATTTTTGTCATTAAGTCCAAAAATATGTTTTGTTGTAAATACCAAAACATAAAACACATGGAATAGATTTCAAACAAAGTTTGTCTAAACAATTGAAGCATGCATGTATATAGAACAAATCTAATATACATAAATCATGAAACTTGTTTGATAAAAAATCTATTCATGAAAACCAAGATCGTTAAACTAAAACCGACAATCAAAACATGAAAGGTGTGTGTGTTGTGAACTTGAGCTTATCATACTATTCTAATCTTACAATTAGGATCTAAACCCAAACTAAAACTATGGATACCTAAGTCTTCTTGTAGAGCGCAATCTCCAAGTAGGCTCGATCCAAAAACTCTTTGATTCACCGAGCAAAGTGCTATATATGATCTTTGACGCTCGGGCTCTTGAATCACATGTGAAAGATTGTTGGAAGCTTTCACCATCTAATATCTTGTCAAATATCTGAAACTTAAACATTGCAAGATTATTAGTACACATAACTACATGAGTTAATCATCATCAAAACTAAGTGAAAGGCCTTTGGGCCAACAGTCCTCATACTCTTCTTTAGGAAGAAAATTCATAGAATTACCACCTTATCTTCTTCATCGATCTCCACATCCCACATTAAGTAGGTCCGTAAGAGCTTTGTGTAGCTATTCATGTATTCGTTAATGGAAGCATCCTCTCTTCATCTGGAAACGATAAAGCTTTTCGTCAATATTTTTTCTCCAGGATCTCCCACAGCTGCCTCGCAGATATTTCATGCAACACATAATACTTGATGTCTTGTATCAATAAGACCTGATCAGCCCACGCCGTTCGGTTCATCTTGTCCTAATATTCTTCAGTATTGAATCGTGCTTCTTCTCTAACCGTAGACTGTCTTCGAGGTTTGATGCTGTCAGCATCCATCACCTCACATCTCCACATACGAAGTTGTTCTTGCCGTCGAACTTCACCACATCAATCCTCAATGGATGTGGATTCATGGATTTCACCTAAGATGTAATATCTCCAGCCATCTTCTCAACTAATCCTCAAAGCAATGCGAAAGCAAACAGAGTTAGATAAAACAAACTAAATAAGACAAGATTTTTACCTCCACGCGAAACCCTTAAAAAGTTTCCGAAATAATCTACTCCTCCAAATTGATTCCTCGAGCAATTCACCTGTTATTTGAGATCGACACACGATCCCACAGACAGTCCTAATGCTGCTCCGAGATAGACGACACACGATCTCCGCCAAATAGCAACTGATGCCAATGAAATCAACACACGATCTCACATGAACCTGGTGTAAAGTCACCTAGAGGGGGGTGAATAGGTGACAATGCTAATCAAAGGGCAAATAAAAATTTAAAGCTACAAACAATTACAAACAAGAATCACAAGATGAATGCAAGCAAGTAAGTATGACAATGAATATGATAGCAAGTAATAAGTGCAATCAAAGTAGAGTAAGAATTGCAAGAATGTAAACCAATCGCAAACACAAGGATATGTTATCGAGGTTCGAGCACCCAGCTCTACTCCCCGCCTTCCCCAGAAGGATTCTACCTACTTCCACTATCACAAAGAACAATTACAACCGGGTACCCAACTCCTCAATTACAATCCAAAGAATATCTGAGTAGTCCCAAGACCACAAACTCTCTCTTTCAAAATCTCTCCCTTACAAAGTCCTTAGAGAATAATGAGTAGAATTGAAGCTCTTTTGTGTGTAGGAAAAGAAATTGAAATCAGAGAAAAACTTTTGAAAAACCCTTCAGAAAATTGAGAGAATTTAGCACAAAAACCAAGACTTTGAAAGCCTTAAACTTTGAATTTTTAGCAATAATTGTTGTAACCAATTTCTCCCCAAACACCCCTATTTATAGGAGAGGGCTAGGGTTTAGGGATAAAACATAATTCTGATGTTTAGGAGGTATTAGATCAAAATATATCTTTAAACGAATTTTTAAACACAAAAAGACAAAAATAAACAGCTCTTAAAAATCTGCCCGTTACTGTTCAACGGTCAGATCGGTCGACTGGGCCGGTCGACCGGTAGTTCAAAATTTGACCGTATAGGCCTAGCGGTCGACCGACCCGGTCGACTGAGAAAACCTGTGAGCAAAACATATATCGGTCGAACCGCCCCGGTCGACCGGCAGACGTGCACACTGATACGTGCCTCTGCCAGGACTGCGGTCGACTGGTCCGGTCGACCGGAACCAGACTGACACAGACTCGGTCGACTGTCCCGGTCGACCGGATCAGGTCAAAAATCGATTTTAAGAAAGAAAACAAAGAGGATTTTGATTTTAACAAAATACTTTTGAACAGGAAATAAATTAAACATAAAGTGTATTTGTAGGCAAAAAACTTGTATGCAAAATATTTTTTGTATAATTTATAAGAAATTATTTTGGAATGAGCATGTCGCAAAAACGTGTGTGATAGAGCTTCAAACCTATCCACTATTCTTTAACATACTATAAACTGAAAAACAAATTACATGAAGACTTCTTGTGCTATCTTCAAGTCTTTGAGCCATCCAATGCCTTGCTAGTGCCTTCTCTTCTATGATCCTTCCTTGATGTGCAATTTGCCTTCCTTGTTTTGTGGAACTTAGAAGTTCTTGCAATAGCTAGCAAATGGTCTCTAAACTGGTACAAAACCTGAAACTCATCTTAATGAACTTGTTAGTACCAATAGCTCTAATTTTGGTTTTCATCATCAAAACACAAAACAATTGGAGAGTGTAACCTCTTGGGCCAACAATCTCCCCCTTTTTGCTGATGACAAAACAAATAGGCTATTAACAAAAATATAGGGAGGAGAAAACTCCCCCTCAATTATGCTATACATAAAACACAAGAGATGCTCTAGATACCAATAATTGAAATGATGCACCAATTATTGAAACTAATATAAAACACAAAACTTGCTCTTGATACCAAAATACCAAAACAACTAAACCTAAAACACAAGAATTCTCAAAATACATGAATTCAAAACTCATACATACATAAACATAAAACTCATAAAACAAATCTTTAAGGTTAAAGCATATAAATTCATATGTAACCAAGACCAAATGAACTTTTTTTGTCATGTAAACTTATTCTCCCCCTTTTTGTCATACATCAAAAAGGGTTATGAAAAACATGTCTATTCAATAATACAAACATTAAGTTCTCCACAAATAAACGAAAATCTAGCAAATCAAGAGGTTTAGTGAAAATATCGGCTAGTTGTAAATCCGTGGAAACATAATCATATCTATATCACCTTTCTCAAAATGATCTCTAAGAAAGTGATATCTATCTCAATGTGCTTGGTCTTACTATGTTGATTTGCATTTTTGGTCATGTGTATAGTACTAGTATTATCACAAATATTTTTATATGATCAAATTGCAAATCAAAATCAGGGAGAGTATGTTTCATCCAAGGACTTGTGCACAACAAGCCCCCGCGGCAACATACTCCGCCTCGGCGGTTGAGAGAGCTACGGAATTTTGTTTCCTAGAGGACCATGAAACAAGACAATTACCAAGAAATTGACATGTCCCACTATTACTCTTTCTATCTACTCTACAACCCGCATAGTCGGCATCCGAATAGCTAGTCATTGAAAATCTCTAGTTTTCGGATACCAAAGCCCATTCCAATAGTGCCCTTATATAACGAATAATGCGTTTTACCGCAATAAGATGAGGACTCTTTAGGACACGATTGAAATCTAGCACAAAGACACACACTAAACATGATATCCGGCTACTTGCCATCAAATATAAAGACTTCCTATCATGCTTCTATATAATTTAATATCAACATTTTTACCTTGTTCGTCCTTATCATAAGCTTTGTTGTAGTTGCCATTGGAGTGTTGCAAGCCTTTGATCCTTCAAGCCCAAACTTCTAACTAGCTCCTTTGCGTACTTGGCTTGGTTAATGAAGGTTCCGTCTTGCAATTGCTTGATTTGGAGTCCAAGGAAGAAATTTAGGCTCACCCATTGAAGACATTTCAAATTCAAGTTGCATGACTTTCTCAAAATCCTTGCATAAAAGCTCATAGTAGATCCAAAAATTATATCATCAACATAAATTTGCACAATTAAAATATCATTATCAACATGCTTAGTAAAAGAGTTTGTCTACTTTGCCTTTAATAAAATCATTTGAAATGAGAAACACTAGAAAGCCTTTCATACCAAGCTCTTGGAGCTTGTTTCAATCCATACAAAGCTTTATCAAGTTTAAAAACAAAATCGGGATGAACATGATCAACAAAACCGGGAGGTTGAGAAACATAAACTTCTTCATTAATAAAAAACCATTTAAAAATGCACTTTTTACTCCATTTGAAAAAGTTTAAAATTTTTAAAACATGCAAAAGCTAGTGTCATCCGTATGGCTTCAAGCCATGCTACGGGTGCAAAGGTTTCCTCAAAGTCAATTCCCTCAACTTGAGTGTAACCTTGGGCCACTAACCTAGCTTTATTCCTAATGACATTTTCGGACTCATCCATCTTGTTTCTAAAGATCCACTTAGTACCAATTATTGGTCTATCGTGGGGCTTAGGAACAAGGTGCCAAACTTGGTTGCGCTCAAATTGATTGAGTTCCTCTTGCATGGCAAGCAACCATATGGTCCGTCTCGGCTACGAGAATGTCTTTTGGTTCAAAATGAGAAATGAAAGCAAAGTTACCACATAGGTCATGGAGTTTGGAGCGCGTAGTGACTCCTTTAGATGCATCACCCAAGATGAGCTCCTTAGGATGATTTGTAGCGTATCTCCAAGCTTTGGGAAGCGGTGAGTGCTTTCCTCCTTATCCTCTTGAACTTCACCAATAGGATCTAGCTTTTCTTCTGAGCGGGTGAGTCCTTCAAGGATAGTCTCTCCATGTCTTCAACCTAATGGTTCAAACTCTACAATATTCTCAACAAACACATTAGATTCTTCAAACTTAACATGCATGGATTCTTCAATGGCTTGAGAAGATCTATGAAAACTCTAATATGCTTTGCTAGTAGAGGAATATCCAACAAAGATAGCCTCATAAGCCTTAGCATCACATTTACCCAAATATCCTTAGTATTCAAAACAAAACACTTGCATCCAAAAACTTTAAAATGCAACATTTGGTTTTCTAGAATGATACATTTCAAATGATGTTTTTGAAGAATTTTGCACAAATAAATACGATTTGATATATAGCATGCGGTGTTTACGGCCTCGGCCCATAAATATTGAGGAGGTCATATTCACTTATCTTGTCCTAGCCATCTCTTGAGTGTTCTATTTTTCCTTTCTACAACTCCATTTTGTTGTGGAGTTCTAGGACAAGACATTTCATGCTTAATTCCCTTTTCATCACAATAAGTCATGAAGAGTTGGTTAACAATTCACCACCTCTATCACTCCTTATTCTCAAAATCGGAAACCCTTTTCTTTTTCAACTCTTTTTCGAAAAATTTTAAAATGAGAAAAAGTTTTGATCTTTATTTTGTAAAAAGAAAACCCAAGTAAATCGGGAGAAATCATCAACCAAAACAAATGCAATCTACTTCCATTTAAACTCTTAGTTTTAGTTGGTCCAAAAAGATCCATATGAATTAATTCTAAAGGCCTAGTTGACATGATATCCTTGATTGGTTTAAAGGAAGACTTGTTTGTTTCCCAAGTTGGCACGCCTACAAATGCGGTCTTTCTCAAAATTCAAGCAAGGTATACCTTCACCAATTCCTTTGAATTAATCCTAGAGATATGGTCAAAAGATGCATGTCCTAATCTTCTATGTCAAAGCAAGATTTTCATCAAAGCATTTAAGCATTTAGTAGAACAATCTAAATTAAGCATGTCAATAATATAAACATATTATCACGAAAACCGGTGAGAATACAAACATCGGATTTAACATCAAAAATCTTACAAGAAGTATCATCAAAAATAACTTTTAAGTACACGATCACCAAAGTTGACTAATGCTAAGCAAATTATGTTTTAAACCATCTACTAAAATAACATTCTCAATAATAGGAGATGCACCAATTTGAATGTTACCTATACCGATGATAGTTCCTTTGGAGTCATCCCGAAGGTGACGGTGCCACCTTCCATGTACTTGATAGGGTTGTGAAGTTGTTGATGTCCCATGTCATGTGTCTTGAACAACCACTATCAGGTACCACCGCTCCCTACGTCTTGAGCTTTGGTGTGTACCTAAATCATCAAACATTTTAAGACTTGATTTGGTACCCACATTTTTCTTGGGTCCTCTAGGGTTAGTGTCATGAACCAAACAAGATTATTTGTTCTATTTAGTTGATCATAGCAAAACTTAGCTAATGCCATTTTTGTCACAATATGTGCATCTATACACTCTACCATATTTAAAAGCATAATGATTGTGTGATTTGTGAGCATGGGCATTGTGAGCATGAACATGAGACGTGTTAGGTGTAGTGTGAGCATGAGGAATCTTAGCATGAGATGTGTGCTTTTTAGAAAATTTTTCTTCAAGTTTCTTAGTATTAAGGCACAATCTTTTAAAACTTTTTCAAAATCATTCATTTTGGATTTAAAGAAGAAATTTCTTTTCATCAATAATAGGAGATTTTGCTTACAAGTACTCTTGTAGGCACAAAATTCTTTTTGCATGGAAATGAAATTAGAAGAAATATCATCTTTTTCTTTAGAAACAATGGCAAGTTGATTCTTAAGAAAAGCACTTCTTTTTGTATTTTTATATGCATTCAATTTTCTTGTATCATAATTTTCAGAAAGTTCTACAAAAGCATGCACTAGAACTTCCTACTTACATCATCATCTCATCATCAAGGGATTGAGGGGTTACCTTGGTTGTGTTTGCCATGAAACACATATTAGCTTGATCCACCTCCTCATCGGACTCGCTTTCCGAATCCCATGTTGCTTTGTAAGCTTTCTTTTCCTCCGGCTTCTTTGGCTTGAAGGAGGAAGTCATTTTCTTCTTGAACTCCGGACAATCCGCCATGATATGTCCGGGTTTGTGGCAATTGTAGCATATGATCTTCCGCTCCTCTTTGCCTTCAAATTTTCTCCGAAGTTGAACTTGTTCTTTCGGTACAACCTCTTGACATTCCGCACAAGTAGAGTTAGTTCCTCTTTCTTCTTTCGTCATCTTCATCGTCATCATTGGTGGATGAAGTCTTGAAGGCTATGGATTTCTCTTTGAAGTAGTGGCCTCTTCTCTAGCCTTCTTCTCCATCTCATGGGTCTTTAGGTTCCCATGAGACTAATGAGGTCCATCTCGTCCTGTCGTTCACTCCTTCAAGGTGGTGGCCTTGATCTCCCATGATGAAGGAAGAGCCCGAATTACTTTCCGCACCTTTTGATCGTTGGAGATGTCATCACCTAAGGAAGAAAGACCATTAGTGATTTTAGTAACCTTGTAGCCATACTATCAATAGACTCATCATCAAGCATTTTAAATGACTCATATTGGGACCTCAAGAGATCTATCTTAGCTCTCTTGACTTGTGAAGTCCCCTCGTTTGTGACCATAAGTGTTGCCAAATCTCATAGGCGGATTGGCAATGAATTACCCTTGTAAGGTCATCCTCATTCAAGCGGTTAATAGGGAGTTTTGGGCCTTGGAGTTAGCCTCATATAGTTTAAAGTCAAGTCGGTCCAAGTGCTCTCATCACCATACGGTGCTTCATAGGGTTTGGTCAAGGACTTGGCTACTAAGCTACCAAAGATTGCAAAAATATAGTCATCCTAACCTTCCAAATTGGGAAATTGAGGCCATCAAATTAGGTAGGATTTAATGTTGTCGGCCATGTTTACTAGTGATGAATGAATGAAATGAAAATGTTGATTAGCAATATTTTAAGGATCTCTCTATGGATGTTAAGCCAAACCTAGAGTCCAAGCTCTGATACCAATTGTAAAGTCACCTAGAGGGGGGTGAATAGGTGACAATGCTAATCAAAGGGCAAATAAAAATTTAAAGCTACAACAATTACAAACAAGAATCACAAGATGAATGCAAGCAAGTAAGTATGACAATGAATATGATGAGCAAGTAATAAGTGCAATCAAGTAGAGTAAGAATTGCAAGAATGTAACCAATCGCAAACACAAGGATATGTTATCGAGGTTCGAGCACCCAGCTCTACTCCCCGCCTTCCCCAGAAGGATTCTAACTACTTCCACTATCACAAAGAACAATTACAACCGGAGTACCCAACTCCTCAATTACAATCACAAGAATATCTGAGTAGTCACAAGACCAAACTCTCTCTTTCAAAATCTCTCTTCCCTTACAAAGGTCCTTAGAGAATAATGAGTAGAATTGAAGCTCTTTTGTGTGTAAGAAAAGAAATTGAAATCAGAGAAAAACTTTTGAAAACCCTTCAGAAAATTGAGAGAATTTAGCACAAAAACCAAGAACTTTGAAAGCCTTAAACTTTTGAATTTTAGCAATAATTGTTGTAACCAATTTCTCCCCAAACACCCCTATTTATAGAGAGGGCTAGGGTTTAGGGATAAAACATAATTACTGATGTTTAGGAGGTAATTAGATCAAAATATATCTTTAAACGAATTTTTAAACACAAAAGACAAAAATAAACAGCTCTTAAAAATCTGCCCGTTACTGTTCAAACGGACACATCGGTCGACTGGGCCGGTCGACCGGTAGTTCAAAAATTCGACCGTTATAGGCCATCGGTCGACCGACCCGGTCGACTGAGAAAACCTGTGAGCAAAAACAATATCTCGGTCGACCACCACCCCGGTCTGGCAGACATGCACACGGATACGTGCATCTGCCAGGACTGCGGTCGACTGGTTCGGTCGACCGGACCAGACTGACACAGACTCGGTCGACTGTCCCGGTCGACCGGATCAGGTCAAAAATCATTTTTGGAAAAGAAAATAAAGAGGATTTTGATTTTAACAAATACTTTTGAACAGGAAATAGAATTAAACATAAAGATGTATTTGTAGGCAAAAACTTGTATGCAAAATATTTTGTATAATTTATAAGAAATTATTTTGGAATGAGCATGTGTGCGCAAAAACGTGTGTGATAGAGCTTCAAACCTATCCACTATTCTTTAACATACTATAAACTGAAAAACAAATTACATGAAGACTTCTTGTGCTATCTTCAAGTCTTTGAGCCATCCAATGCCTTGCTAGTGCCTTCTCTTCTATGATCCTTCCTTGATGTGCAATTGCCTTCCTTGTTTTGTGGAACTTAGAAGTTCTTGCAATAGCTAAGCAAATGGTCTCTAAACATGGTACAAAACCTGAAACTCGTCTTAACGAACTTGTTAGTACCAAATAGCTCTAATTTGGTTTGTCATCATCAAAACACAAAACAATTGGAGAGTGTAACCTCTTGGGCCAACACCTGGGAGCTCCTGATACCACTTATTCGCGCGCGAGGCAACAACCGATGAGGAATCCACCAATTAGAGAGATGCAGTCGGAGATGTATCCAACACGACAAGAACAGAGAAACAATAGAGAAAGCAAATCAACACAGTATTTAACGAGGTTCAACATTTGCCTACGTCCTCGGGACAAAAGGGAGAGCGATTTTATGATTCAACAATCAATACAAGCAAATACAGAGGGATACTTTTTACGGATTTCAGAGATACCAGTGATACAATACATGAAAGCTCTATCCCTTATTTTAGCCACAGAGTCCCAGAGATTAGGAAACCCTAATTAGAGTCGACCCCAAAACAGAAAAGGAGTCCGAATCTAAAAAGGTAAGCAAAACGCGTCTGTCGGTCGACCCTATCTTCGATCGACCGGCCTGGTCGACCGGGACCAACCGAGAGCAAATGCCTTTCAGTCAGTCGACCGGGCCCTGTCCAGGCCTGCTTCAATGCCGTTCTCGCCTCCTTCGACTTTTCATCTATGTGATATCTTTCTATCTCCTTTATCTCCTCTGGTCTCCCTACAGAGGAAAGAGGTTCAAGTCAGGCTTTGAAAACCTTCAACTGATTAACATTGTTAATGATGCAACTCCTATTCTCCTGTAGTATTGTGTAACTGACACGTGTCTAACACTTTTACAAAGGACGTGTTTGGTAGGTTGCAAAATGTTTGCAAAATGCAAAACTTTTGCAACTTTACCATTTACACTTGTTTGGCTTAGTTTGCAAAATGTAAAATGCAAAAACTTTTACAACTCTTCTTTTCCTACTTGCAGTTGCTACAGTTAAATTGTGGGTCATGTAAATCTCACTTTTACACTCATATTTTCCCACTTGCAGTTGCTACAGTTAATTTTGTGGTAATGTAACTCTGACTTTGTAGTACACTTACAGTTCAAACGGTTACTTGATAATCAATATATAATTAAATATTATTAATTATTTAATATTTTAATAGTGTTCAATTTCTTATTAATTATTTAATTATTTTATATTTTTAATCTTTAACTTTTTTATTGTTTTAATATTTAATATTTTACTATTTTAATTTAATATTTTAATTTAATATTTTATTATTTTTTAGTACTTATTCCATTTTTTATTATTTTATTTAGAGTTAATATTTTATTAATATAACAGTATTATACTTTAATATAAAATTACTATATATTTATTCTTTATTTTTTAATATAAAAATTACTTTATTAATATCATAATATATTTTATTATTATATTAATATTTTATTATGCTAATATTGTAATAATAATTCAGTATAATAATACTATAATGATAATTTATTATTAAATTATAATTATATTTTACTTTATTATTTTATATTTCTATAATATTAAAATTATATTATAATAAAATTTATATTATAATAATTTTCAAGTATTTTTAATATTATAATATTATAACTATATTTTATTATTGTTGTAAAATTTTTTAATATTTATATTTTATTATATTCTTAAAATTTTATTAATGTTCTTTAGATTTTCTTAAATTTATATTATTATTAGTTAATATTTTAGTAACATTTTACTTTTATACTAATATTTTATTAATATTTTGTTTATAAATAAAATATTAGATTATTAATTTTTTATCTCAAATTTATTAATACAATTTAAATTGCAATAGTAGATTTAATTTAATAGTATTTATAATATTTAAATCACTGTTACAGTTAGTTTTGTGGTCAACTTTTCCACTTACACTTTTACATTACCAACCAACACCGTAACACAATTACTTTACCATTTACACTTTCACTTTATCAACCAAACACTGTAAAACACAATATACTTTTCCATTTACACTTCACTTTATCAACCAAACACCGTAAAACACAATATATTTTCTCTGCTACAGTTCACTTTTTCCATTCTCATTTTACGACTTACGACTTGCGACGTTTTGCAACGAAACAAACAGGCCCAAATAGCAAAAAGCCCATGGATGCGATGTACAACAGTGGCAAGACAATAAAGAATTAAAACTAAAAAAAAAAAGTGCAATGCAGGAAATTAGAAGTTGTATGAGTAGAAACCCACTGACATGGCACGAGCACATGAACTAGTTACTCTGAAGGTCAGGTGGTTATAATCCATGATAATGTGTAAGGATAGATCTAATAAGATATGCAGACATAAGACATAAAATTTGGAAAAACTACCGACCATATATAGGTTACAGTAAATAATACGAAAGATTGATGAGGGATTCATAAAATCAATTGCAAATAATCAATGAAAATCAACTTCTGATGCATGTTCTAACTAAAGATTGTGCTTCCTATTGTCGAAAGAAAAGACCACGGAGATTCTGAAGAGAACAGTGTACAGGCTCAAATTTGTGCCAGAACAGATACCTGAACCGTGCATTACAAGTTTATAACTTTATATTACAACTTATACATTCTACTATCTAAATATGTATGGAAATCCTAAAAAGTTCAATGGGTAATTGTTATTAAACATTCTCAAGTTTCAACCAGGGAATCAAACAGCTTTAAATTTTAAACGATGGACTCTAGATTATTATTTTTTTAAACCTTTCAAGCAACGTAGTTTGCTGCTGCAAAATTAGTTTCCCCACAACAGCTAACACTTCAAAACTGACCAGAGACCCAAATTCACGTAAATAGGTCACATTCCTGTAAATAAGTTTTTCAAGTTCCAGTGCAAGATGCATCATGTGAATTCTTGGTTTCACTGTGTATCACAACTTTGTCCAAATGTCCACAACACTCGCGCTAACCTTTGTTTCGCGTAAAATTCGTAATTTGTAAATGACTTTACAACCAATTACAACTACGGCGTTTGTTTGGACCGTAATTCGTAAAAGACTTATACAACCCAATTTTCACTCACTTGCAACCCAACTACCACTCACTTACAGCCCAGTTACAGTTAATTTTGTGGTCATACAAATTTGTATTATTTTTTTATGTTAATATTAAAATTTTTTAATATTTACCATTTTTAATTTATTTGCAATATTATAACTTTTTTAAATCACCAAATAGTTAATTTTATGGTCAATTTTTCACTTACGACTTACACATTACGACAACCAAACACCGTAAAACACAGTAAACTTTTCCACTTACAACTTTATATTATCAACCAAACATCATAAAACTTACATGCATGTAACTCATTTATCACTGTAAAAGACTTTACCAATTACCACTTACGAATTACGGCTAGTTATGACAACCAAACAGGCTAAGTAGACTTACAATTCAAGTGTTCAATCAAATATTTGAAAGTCAAATTGGTGCAAGTGGAACTTGCAGTTACATCCCACTTGCACCGATCCAAACATTTAGTAGTCAAAAAAGATTGTAACTGATACCATAAACTAAACTGTCGTATCCCAAGTATATTTGTATACTTTGTTTACAACCGTGAAGCATAGTATCTATGTATGTAAATATGCTTTACATTGAATACTTTTTCCTATAATTTTTAAATTACATGTGTTCTTTCTTTATACTACTTATTTCTTGCATTCTTCATAGAAATTTCTAAATTAACTTGACTACCTTGCATGCGTGCATGCGTTTTAATTTCAAATTAATTTCTAAATTAATTTCTAAATTAGAAATTAATTTCTAAATTTCTAAATTACAAGGATGGGACATGAAAGCGGGATACAAGAGGTGACACGGGTATGGGACTATCCCGGAAGAACATGGGAAACGTGTGTGCATGCGTGCACACGCACGCATGCGTTTGGGGCTGTGAATGATTGTACGTGTGTGTGTATAATATCCTCAATTCCATATATGTCAAATTTAAATTGTAGCAAGGTAGTAAAGTTAATTTAGAAATTTCTATGAAGAATGCAAGAAATAAGTAGTATAAAGCAAGAACGCATGTAATTTAAAATTATAGAAAAAATATTCAATGTAAAGCATATTATCCACACATAGATACATACATAACATAATGTTCTCAATACATGTTCTTGATTCAACATTTTCAAAATAAAAACTTTATATTTCAAATTAATGCAAGTAATTTTAGTTCAAAGAAAATTCTTACCTATAAGTTGTTCTCCAGACTTTTTTTTTCCCTCCTGTTAATGGAAACTAATTTCTAAATATTCCTTCTAAGTTTCCCAGACAACAAACACCGATGCCATGAGAACACATCAGTTGAGCATGTAACATGAAAGTGTTGAAAAAAAATATCCTAATAGTATAAATACCATGACTGGAAAGTGTCGGAAACATTTACCATTCTTTTGGAATGTGGTATGGCATCGGTGTCAAAAACTGGCTCCGGTGTCTGGACACGAGTATCCCACCTACACATAAAGTGTCAGGCTATTACAACCTATTTCTCAAATATACCGATTCGTAGCAACAAAACCAGTCCAGAATAAACCAAAAAAAGTTTATTGAATCAGCCATCAGCAATACACATTCACGCTTATCACAAAGAAGGAAAGCTGGTTACAATCCTCCTATTTCAATAGATACATTGGCATCTAAACATCAATAGTGCATCTTCACTCTAGGGAACACATGATGTTAAAACATTTATAGTGGTACCACTTACAGTCAGCTTAAATCACTCTGGTCAAGGAAACTGGGATTAAAAGTAAAAAAACCAGTGTCAGGAAAAGTTTAATAAGTTTAACACCGAACCTACCATTGCCCTCGAAGATGTCCTCTCCAATACTTGACATTTATAAAGATGGAAAAGGAAAAAGAAACAATGGACTACTCAGTGAACACAAATTGCAGCAAGAGTATCTTCCAAATCAACCCCAGGAAAGAAAATCAAACCTTAGTTAGGAGATAACAGTGCGCATCCAACTTCAGACCAACAAGATGTTACTGCATTTTATCAACAAGGAGAAAAATAGAAGTTGAAACGGGATTTCGATGAACAAGCAAGGGAAGACGACCTTCGCTGTCAATACCACGCTTCAAAGCATGACACACAGAATAACAAATATCACTCGGACCAAAAACCAAGGAGAGCAATATCATCCTGACACAGTGTTTAACTTTGAAGGTCGCATGGTTGACAAATTACAGTACATGGGTTAGGGTCATAAGGGGGTTTAACTCTCCAGCCTATCAGACCAAGCTCGATTTGTGTAGCATTTGGATCCACTCAACCGGATTACAAGCTTACAACCCGGCCTAACTTTGACCCATTTATATCAAATCCAGGAGAACACAGATAATAGCTAACTACTATCAGAGATAGAGATATAGCATATCAGATTAGCAGGCCAAATATCCTGGGTTGCCAAGTTATCAAGTTAGTTGTGTGGAACCAAGCCTGACCAGGCGCAACTCATTCCTAGATGGTTTAGAGGGATAGGGATTTGGATTCACTGATTATGGTCAGGTTTGGATTTTAAAATCTAACCCATTCAATAAATTAATCGCTTTCTGCTTGAGCAGAAGAATCTAGCGTATGGGTAGCATCAGCCTGACCCAACCTCTTACTTCACCCCTAACAGTAAGATGTCGCATGTAGCCTAGTGTACCAGTAGAACTAGTTAAATGCAATGCAATGCAATGCCTGAGATGTGAAATTATGCTATGTGAACCTTACCTACCTTTCCTTCCCTAACTCTAATCTTGACAAATTATGATAAAATGATAATCAGAAGAAACTGACATGCTGTGAAATTTACTAGAGCCCAGATAACTAAAACTAATTCTAATTCTAAACATTCTAAACATGAATATTGATGCTAATAAAAACCAACATAACTAAGAAGAAACTTGCTCCCAAAAAAAAGAAACTAATCACATAATAGGGCATGACACTCAAATGAGAAAGCAAATTGAACAACACAGGACATTGAACAAAGAAAGAACCTACCTATACTCAATGGAACCAACATAAACTGAAATATCCAAGCAGCATTCATATCTGGCTCAGTCATCCAATCGCCAAAACAATGAATCAAAATATGTTTGCATCACTAATTCTTTCATTAGTAAGGCAGATCCACAGGTGTAAAATATCTCTAAAATATCCGTACGTACCTTCAGTAGCCAACAGCTGGCGTTATCAAACTCCAGACCAGTACCATGGATCCCATTGAGTTGTTTTACTCTGGTCTCACAAGCACAACTTTCAAGACCAATTCATGGCAGATTGTTAGTTTCTAACATCTCAAATAAGAAGTTGTGATAGGTGTTCCTTTTACCCATAGGGTAAATATAACTCTCCAGATTTTGGCTTTGTCGAGCCAAACAGAAATTCCAAAACAAAACCTTTCACAGATAATCAGATTGTGAATATAACTTGTGTTGACTTGCCTTGAAGTAGATGCAGTGTGAGGTCGAGGTACTTACAAGTACATAACCAAAACTATTAATCGCTCCCCACATGCACATAAATCGTCATTAAATTTTGCTCCAAAAAAAACATCCTTTAACATTTAAAGTTGTCCAATGCCTCCAATCATATTGTTTCGTAACTTCTGTCCATTTTCCCTTGTCTTTGGATCATTTGGGTCAAAGGAATTAAAGTTAAATATGGAGAAGTCAAATTTCCCAAACTTTTCTTTCTGGCGTAGGCTTGACGCTAATCCAAAATCTGAGACTTTGCGCTTGCAGCAGCTTGTTCACACTAAAACTCACTAGATTACTTTAACTGTATAAACATTTTGTGATGAATATTTTAAATATAAGAACATATAGGAAGTGTTGTGTTCAGAAGTTGTAGGAAGAGAAAGGAAGTCGTCGAGGAAGTCGACGATGTCATCAGCAGCCAAAGAAATCAGCACAGCAGGCGCACGGTCGACCAGCCCGGTCGACCGTCGGCAGAAGCAGCGAACGGTCGACCGGCCCGGTCGACCGTCGTGCACGGGACGTGCACAACAGACATGCACGGGTATATCGGTCGACCGCCCAGTCGACCGGGTCGGTCGACCGGCCGTCGACCGACAGTCGGGTTGGGCTGTTTCGGAAAAGTGCTGAATTAGAAATCTGTTTAGGTTAAGAGTGGATTTATAGGGTTTGTTGAAGAGTAGTGAAAAGAGGCATCTCTCTCTTAATCACCATTGTTGTAAACATTGTATTGATTCATACAAATCAATAGAAACCCCTCTCTTTCTCGCCCTGAGGACGTAGGCGAAAAGGCCGAACCTCGTTAAATCTGAGTTTGTGCTATTCTCTAGGATTGTGTGTTATTTGCTGTTGATAGTATTGTTCTTTTGCATCTGAGATCTAGGGTTTCCTCTTTGTGGTTGTTGTCCGGCGCACAAGTGGTATCAGAGCATCCCAGGTTCTTCATGGGATTTTCTGGCGATTCGGAGAGCATAGGGTGCTGATTTGGTGGAGATCGTGTGTCGATCTCAGATCAGTTTTGATCTTGTTCGTGGGATCGTGTGTCGATCTCAGAACAGCGTAAGGAGTGCTCAAGGAATCATTGGTGGAGTAGATCTGGTCAGAACTCATTCTAGGGTTTCGTGAGAAGGTAAAAATCTATTTTTTATCAGAGTTGCTTATCTATCTCCGTTTGGTTTCCGCATAAATAGAGGATCCAGTTAGAGAGATGGCAGAAGAAAGTACATCAGTTAGGACCATGAATCCTCATCCGAGGATTGACGTGGTGAAGTTTAACGGTACTAACAATTTTGGGATGTGGAGATGCGAGGTGATGGATGCCCTAAATGCATCGAACCTCGAGGTACTCTACTTCTGGAGAAGAAGCGAAGCAAAACCACTGAAGAAGAGTGGGAGAAGATGAACCGATCTGCGTGTGGCTTGATTAGATCGTGTCTAACACAAGACATCAAATACCTTGTGTTACACGAGACATCTGCGAGGCAGTTGTGTGAGATCCTTGAAAGGAAATATCTGACCAAGAGTATTGAATCGAGATTACAGCTGAAGAGCAAGCTGTACAGGCTTCAGATGAAGAAGGGATGCTCCGTGAATGAACATCTAAATCGCTACACGAAGCTTCTTACGGATTTGGTCAATGTGGATGTCAAGATAGATGAAGAAGACAAGGCGGTAATCCTCTTGAACTCTCTCCCTGCGGAAGAGTATGAGACATTCACCTTAACCTTCATAAATGGTAGACAGACTCTTGACTATTATGAAGTGTCGTCTGCTTTGGCAAATTATGAGACGAGGAGAAAGGAGAGGCAGCCTTCTCAGTCAAGCTCATCAGCAGAGGCGCTAGCAGTAAGAGGCAGGAGTTCATATAGGAAGGGCAAAGATGATAGAGGGAGATCGAAGTCCATGCGGGTTTTCGAGATCTGAAGAAGAACCAGTGTGCCTTCTGCAGAGAATTAGGGCACTGGAAAGTGGACTGTCCAAAGGCTAAAGGGAAGAAGGAGTCGAAGACTGAGGCAAATCTTGCAAAAGTGGTTAGTACTCAGAACAGTAACTCACAGGCAGGTGGATCAGACTCAGACTCGTCGATTTTCTCATTCTCAGTCACTACTCTCATTGTTGGCTACTTAGGAGAAAATGAGTAGATTCTGGATACTGGCGCTACATACCATGTGTGCCCTAATAGGGAATAGTTTTCTAGCTTTGAGAAGCTGGAGGGGTGTTCAGTCGTTATGGGCGATGATCATCTATGTATCATGAAGGGTGTAGGGACAATCCAGATAAAGATGTTTGATGGGATGATAAGGGAACTGAAGGAAGTGAGGTATGTACCTCAATTGAAGAGAAACCTAATCTCTGTTGGAGTTTTGGAGTCATTGGGCCTTGTGGTGTCAATTAAGGAAGGAGTCCTGAAGATGACCAAAGGCTCGATGGTGGTATTGAAGCCCGATCGCCGGAACAATCTATACTACTTGAAGGGTAGTACTGTGACAGGGCAAGTGGCGGCTTCTACCGGTTCAGATGAAGACTCAACCAGGCTGTGGCACATGAGGCTGGGACATGCAGGAGAAAAGTCGTTGCAAACTCTTGCAAGGCAAAGGTTATTGAAGGGTGCCGGAACCTGCAAGATAGAATTCTGTGAAGACTGTATCATCAGGAAGAAGAACAAGGTGAAGTTCGGCACAGCAACACATTGCACCGAGGGGATTCTGGACTATGTTCATACTGACGTTGGGGACCTACGAAGACTGCATCAATTGGAGGTAACCATTACTTTATGTCGTTTATTGATGACTATTCTAGGCGTTGCTGGTTCATACCATGAGACACAAAGGGGAAGTCCTAGAACTGTTTGTGAAGTGGAAGAACTTGGAGAGAAGTACGGGAAGGAAAATCAAGGTCCTCCGTTCAGATAATGGAGGAGAATATAAGTCCGATCCTTTCCTTCAACTATGTCTTGATGAGGGCATAGAGAAACACTTCACAGTGAGGGAGACACCGCAACAGAATGGGGTAGCAGAGAGGATGAACAGGACTTTGCTAGAGAAGGTCCGGTGTATGTTGTCCAATGTCGGTTTATCGAAGAATTTCTGGGCTGAGGCTTTGGCATATGCATGCTACCTTGTGAACAGGTTGCCGTCGTCTGCGATAGGGGGAAAACTCCTCTCGAGGTTTGGTCAGGAAAAACAGCTGCTGACTATGATTTGCTAAGAGTGTTTGGTTGTCCAGCCTATTATCATGTCAAGGATGATAAGTTAGACCCAAGAGCAAAGAAGAGTGTTCGTCGGTTTCAAGAAGGGAATCAAAGGGTTCAAGATCTGGGATCCAACGGACAAGAAGTTTCTTCTCACCAAGGATGTCACTTTTGATGAGGCTTCTATGTTGAAGCCTAAGGTCTCTCAGCAGGTGGAGACTATCAAGACCAAAGTTGTATCGCAGCAGGTGGAGAATGATGCAAATCCACCATCTCTAGAAAGTTCAGCATCGGTGAGGATCATACCTAGGGTGACACAGGGTAATGATCAAGCAGTTGAGGTAGATGCTGATGATGACGAGGGTCAAGAACAGGTCATGGGTGAAGTTCCTGACTCTACTGCAGTTGAAAACCAAGGAGAACCACAAGGAAACCAGGTTGGCTCACTACAGATATGATCGTGGCGTATGCACTTCCGGTCATTGAAGAGGCTATCCCGTCCACCTTCAGAGAAGCTGAAATCAGTTCGGAGTCGAAGATGTGGAAAGAAGCCATGAAAGAAGAGATGAAGTCTCTCTACAAGAACAACACTTGGGAACTCAGTAGGTTGCCCAAAGGGAAGAAGGCGATAGGCTGTAAGTGGGTGTATGCCAAGAAGCAAGGGTCTCATCATGAAGATATGGTGCGCTACAAGGCCAGATTGGTAGCAAAAGGCTATGCTCAGAGGGAAAGAATTGACTACAATGAGGTATTTTCACCTGTTGTAAAGCATTCATCAATTCGTATCTTATTGGCTTTGGTGGCACAGTACGAGTTGGACCTTGATTAACTCGATGTAAAGACTGCCTTTCTCCACGGCGATCTAGATGAAGAGATCTACATGACTCAGCCAACAGGGTTCAAGACTGCAGGGAAGGAATAAATGGTGTGTAAGCTGAAGAAGTCACTGTATGGACTAAAGCAGTCTCCAAGACAGTGGTACAAGCGGTTCGACAGATTCTTCAGAGGAAAGAAGTACACACGCAGCCACTATGACCCATGTGTGTACTACAACAAGCTACCGACAGGGAAGTATATCTATTTACTTCTGTATGTAGATGATATGCTTATTGCTTCAAGGTCTAGATCTGCGATTGATGCACTGAAGAGGAATCTATCTTCTGAGTTTGAAATGAATGATCTTGGTGAAGCAAGGAAGGTGCTAGGCATGGAAATCACACGAGACCGAAGGGTTGGCAGGGTGAGCTTGACACAGAAGGGGTATTTGCAAAAGGTACTTCAGAGGTTCAACATCGGCAGGATGCGAAGTCTGTAAATACACCACTGGCTCCTCATTTCAAGTTATCTGCTAAGATGTCTCCAAAGAATGTTGAAGAACGTGAGTACATGACTCACGTCCCATATGCTAGCGCAGTCGGTAGTCTTATGTATGCTATGGTGTGTACGAGACCAGATCTGTCACAAGCTGTCTCTATGGTCAGTAGGTATATGCATGATCCGGGACAAGGTCATTGGGAGGCAGTGAGTGGATTCTGAGGTACATTAAAGTTATCATTGATGTTGGTCTGGTATTTGAGGACTTCACAGGCAAGCAGGATTGTATCGGATATGTAGATTCCGATTATGCTAGTGATCTTGACAAGCGCCGGTCTACAACGGGGTATGTCTTTACGTTCTCTCAAGCACCGGTGAGTTGGCGCTCCATACTACAGTCTACAGTCGCATTGTCTACCACAAAGGCCGAGTATATGGCCATGACGAAGACTATGAAGGAGGCAATTTGGCTTCAAGGCTTGCTTGATGACTTGGGGGTGGATCAGGATCTTCTGAAGATCAACTGTGACAATATGAGTGCTATTTATTTAGCCAAGAACCAAGTATATCATGCACGGACGAAGCACATCTACGTCAGGTTCCATTTGTTCGGGAGATTCTAGATGAGGGTGATATTGAGCTGCTGAAGATTCACACATCGGTGAATCCCGCCGACATGCTTACCAAAGTGGTGTCAGGAGTCAAGTTTGCACATTGTAAGGCTTTACTCCACGTCCTTCATGTAGCATGAGCTTGTTGAAGCTCATTTGGATGAACTACGGATGGCTTGATCCCTTGGGCAGGGTATGTAGGCAACCACACTGGTGCAGCCACTTTCGGGTCGATGGTCAGTTCGACTCAGATTTGGAGAAATCTTCACCGAGGTGGAGAATTGAAGGAAGAGAGAGGAAGTCGACGATGTCATCAGCAGCCAAAAAAATCAGCACAGCAGGCACACGGTCGACCGGCCCGGTCGACCGTCGGCAGAAGCAGCAGAACGGTCGACCGGCTCGGTCGACCATCGTGCACGGACGTGCACAGCAGACATGCATGGGGTATATCGATCGACCGCCTGGTCGACCGACTGAAAGTGCCTAACTCTCGGTTAGGCACGGTCGACCGGTGCATAAGGTCGGTCGACCGGCCGGTCGACCGACAGTCAGGTCGGGCTGTTTCGGGAAAGTGCTAAATTAGAAATCTGTTTAGGTTAAGAGCGGATTTCTAGGGTTTGTTGAAGAGTAGTGAAAAGAGGCATCTCTCTTAATCACCATTGCTGTAAACATTGTATTGATTCATACAAATCAATAGAAACCCCTCTCTTTCTTGCCCCGAGGACGTAGGCGAAAAGGCTGAACCTCGTTAAATCTGAGTTTGTGCTATTCTCTGTGATTGTGTGTTATTTGCTGTTGATAGTATTGTTCTTTTACATCTAAGATCTAAGGTTTTCTCTTGTGGTTGTTGTCCGGCGCACAACAGAAGTATCATTGATAATACAAATCATGTGCAATCTAGTCAAGACTACCATATTATATCATATGGCCTTGGTGGGGTGTGTGTGTGGGCACGCTTGTGAGCAAGTTATGACCCTTGGCATAATGGTAATAGAAATCGTATTCTCCATATACATGCTCCGTTATGTTACAGATAAGTGCCATAGTGTAAATACTTTATCAAATTTCTGTTGACTGTTGTTACCATCCAGAAGGGTGTCCGTTTATGCATTCAGTAAGTAAATATTGAACAATTTATAGATCTTCATGTTGATTCACAACTACACAGGTGGTCATCATGATTTAACACATAAATGAAGAAGAAATAAGAATCTTCAATAATTTTCTTAGAGCGCAAAAAATATGTTATTGAAGCAAAATAAGACCTTCATTCACTTCCTACAAGTGTAAATCTAAATCAGACGAATTCAAAACAAAGAAACCTGTGATCATGGCATAGAATTCAAAACAAGACACGACTCATGTTACCTTGAAACTTATAGATGCCTGATGAAGATCCAAAGCATCAAATCTCCCAGAAACATAGAACAAGCAAAACCCCACTACTACAATCAAACTCCAAATGATTATTTAACATAAAAAGCCTACAACAAAAAACTATGAGAACTAGTCCCTTTCTATCTGTACAAATTTGTTATGATCAAACAGTCTTTCTGCTTGAGCCCGGATTTGATCTACAATCTGAGGACAGATTTGTCATCCTCTCTAAAATATTTTATCTTCAACAAGTGTCGAATTCTAATACTAGTCAGATTGTGACTTTTGCTTTACTAGTTAATCGTGATACCAAATTTAAGTACTGTTTATATAATTTATAGAGAAAAGCATTGTCACAACTTGAAGATTATCATCTTGGGATTCTAGAATCCAGCAAGTAAGAAGGGTCAGGATCTACTTAGAAGCTGGATCAGTAAGCTGTGCGCTGGAGGCTTGGGTTAATATCAAAATCCCATTCTAAAATATTTCCACGGGGATGTTTTTAATTTATGTAGTAAACCAAATATAGCAAGATAGTAAATAATCAACAGATTATGCTCATAACAATAGTAAATAATTCTTCATGTGCTTATAAGAAAAAATAATTTCATTCAGATTATCTTGCTTCTGTACCTGCTCTGGGAATCAGATTATTCTTTTATGCAAGTCGTAGCATTCAGTAAATAACCCCTAGGCATTCAGTAAACAACCCCTAACTACAGTCCAGAAGACACACCCATATAAACAGCAATATACCCTAGGTCTATCCCTCCACTCATAATTCCCCATCTAATGTGTATCGTGCATTAGAATAAATGGAAACAATTTTTCTTTTAAGTTCTTATAACTTTGTTATCTAATAATACAATTAGAAGACAATCCTCCCAAAGTTCCTAAAATTAATTAGGGGCTATCTGGCATCCTTCAAAGCGGACTTCAGGTACGAAACACTAAGTTTGAGCTTCCTGTCATGAATTTACATTTGTATCCATGATGTTTTGGATACCGTATAGGATTAATATGCTATACTCAAACGTACCTTCCAACTAAAGTCTACCAAACACCAATACACCTAATTTTCTGACCATGTTGAGCCCCAATCTTCAATAAGTCCCCTTCCCTCTCTCTAAAACACCAAACAGGCCTTAATCTTCAAAAAACTTCTAATTCTCTTCTTTCCTTCCTGCTTCATTGTCCTTGTAGAACACCCAAAAGAGGTATCTGTGAAGTAGTCCTAATTCTAATCATGAAAAGTTATAATTCTCCTGTATTTGTGAAGTAGTGATCTTTTCCAGTCGAGGGTCAATAATGATATTTCACACCAGTTTCTAGAACTTCAGAGGAACGAGAGCCTGGAGTCTTCCACTTGTAAATTCTCTCTCAGGTTCTAAAGTAATGTCTCTAGTCAGTCAAGTCCAGGGACAAACTAGCAACTTGGGACTAACAAGCTATGTTAGTAGTGGTAGGCTACCACGTTACAACAATACTCCATTTTCAAAAGTGTTTATAAGGAATTAACAATGTTTTTATTGATAGTGTTTATAAGGAATTAACAATGTTTTTAATTGATCCTCATGTCAAACCACATATAGAGAGAAGTTTGAATACGAAAATAACTCACAACATCAAAAAAAAAGGTCTAATCAGTGCTTAGAAGACAGAAAAAAATCATGTTCAAACAATTGCGATGGATGCTCAAAAACATAACACTTTATTCACAAATGCACTTTTAACAAGTAACAAATTAAGCAAACAAAAAAAGAAGAATAACATCAGCTATCTTAATCATAATCTTGATTAGATGTAGTATAAAATTGAGTCAAAAAAGGTTTAGATGTAATCCACCATCCAAAGGGCTTCAATGATGGAACTTCATCTGTCACTCTGATCAAGAACCTTAGCAGTTGATGCTTATTCCTCACTGCATGAACTGCTGAGATAATGAATTTTCTATAGCCTGAACTTCTTGTCAAATCTTCCACTAACACATTTCCTTTCTTATGGAATACCGCCATATGTTATTTCTTCAACAAAAGCAGAGACTTCCACATAAATTTATCTGAATCCTTCCAACTACAGTCATGCATTGTAATCCTACAATGGTCACATCCAGGTGGCAGCTGCAAACAATAGTTAATTCATCCAATAAATGAGCAAATCTTCTCAAGCTGTACTGGCCAATCTCCACCAAGCAACTGAGGATTTGATTCCATTGCCACTTGAAAATCCAACAATGAGGCACAGTGAGACTGATGTGCTCTTCGCACACGTTCTTCATGCCACACTCCATTTATGTTGTGGTTAAATTTCCCATTTATCCGGTTCATACCCTCACTGCTGCACCTTGATCTGGCTAAGTCCATACACGGTCTAATCAATCTTTTCAAGTATGCATCCAACCATGGTTCAACAAATTAACACAGTCTACTGATATACTGAGACTTTGATTCTCCAACTTAGCTTCCAAGCGCTTCCTTAAAGCGCTTATATCAGGCAGTTCGTAGTTTGTATGACACATTTCTGATGCATTTGACTTAGAAAGAGTAAAGACTGCTGCAGAACCATTGTAGAGAGTTTTACGAGGAAGACTGCCAAAACTCAACCCAAAAGGAGCAGTTACTGGGCTTCTACTTTGAACACCGGGACTTCCTCTCACTTGTTCGACCTCTTCCCCATCTTCGACGGATGCTACTTCTAAAAAAGCTTTGCTACCAATAGATATCACTTCAGGAGCAGTATGTTGTTCTCTTGACCTTTGGTGCTCACAAGAATTTGTAACTTCTTGGACATTTCCATTTGGAATCTTTCCATGAGGTCCGAGCGGACTTGGATGATCACTGAACCTGCGATCTCGGCTATTGACAGACCTCCCCTTTCTAGG
The DNA here is from genome assembly GCA_038442645.1 of Agave tequilana. Classification (NCBI taxonomy): domain Eukaryota; kingdom Viridiplantae; phylum Streptophyta; class Magnoliopsida; order Asparagales; family Asparagaceae; genus Agave; species Agave tequilana. Next base: position 25,247 of record JAVJIF010023619.1, read on the forward strand.
GGACATACGAAACATGTCTCCAAAGTGCCCATTGGACATCTTAGAAGTGCGAGAATGCCCAGTTGCCGTCTGTTTGCTGGGTGGGCCATGGGAAAGGCAGGCATTGGCAAGGATTGACTTGATAAACAGATTGTGAAGAGCAAGATTTTCCTTTCCTATTGTAACAAGCAGCAACTTTTCAAACTCCAACTTGCTAAGCTTTAGGTTGAGTAGTTTCTTGAGGCTATAAAAATACTTCTCAGCTTTCTGCCTCCCGAGTTTCCTGAAGATCTGCGATTTCAGCTCTAGAGTGTCAATTCTAGAGAACTGTGAGCGAGAAGGCATTTTGACCACCAATTTCAAATGATTACTTGTATGCACCTCACCAACTTCTCATGCCACTAAACACAAAAGAACAGAAAGAGAATCCTAAAAAAACAGAAAGAGAATCCCGATTAGGAATATTAGTCCTTCTAGCTGGATCCCAGGATATTCAGAGAAACTGTCACAGATTAGGTTACTGCACAAAAAGAAGACAAGTCAGCAAGGCAATCATCTGAAATTATAATTTGTATAGCAATAGAGAGAGAAACTACCGAATCATTTCAGATAAAATGAAGGGCAAAAGGAGTATAAGAAAACAAATCTAACGTCAGATCCAGAAGACATTCATAAATGCAATATTCAGCAAATCAATCACAATAACCCAGGTAGTCGAACCCTCATGAGAAAAGAAGGCTTTTATTTTCCTTTTATTTTCTTTTTTGTTGGTATCCAGTGGGTTTTCTGTTGGATTTTTTGAATTAAAATAAAAGGAAAAGCTTTCATTTCAAATTTTGGTTTACCAAGTCAACTTTGACCAAGTCTCAGAATCTAAATCAGTTGAAAAAATATCTCAACTGCTTGGATTTTCTGTTCGAGTTAGTTATAACAACTTGGGTTCTAAGCTTATAAATAGACCCCTCACTCCAATAGCAAGACACACAACTCATTTCTCTTTTTCATCTTAAAAGAAAATCTGAAGACTACTCTTCGTAAGAATGGCTTCAGTGTTGAAAAGAATTTTTGTCTTCATTTTTCTGGGCAACTTCTTCATTTGAGCAGAAGCTCTGTCCACCGTCCTGAGCTGAGTGCTGGTGAATCCGAGAGAGCCTTTACCGTTAGGGGACAAAAGTCGATTCAACGTAGGACAAAGAGACGGGATTTTGATCCTTTAGGGCAGCGACATCGCGACTGCATTCCCCAGCCAGATTCCTTTATTTTATTTTAATTATAATTGTTGTTACATGCTAGAATAATTGTTGTTTTATCTTAATTTAATTTGTAAAGATATTGCATGTTTTAGAAAATAGTATAAAATTTCCAACGATCTAAAGGATCAAAATATATATAGTGTCTCTTTTTATTTAATCTATTTTCTATCCATGCAAATTAATTGAACTCTTGCAAAAGATTTATTTATTCTTACAAAATCTTGATTAAAATTATTACTCGAGTTTTATACAACAATCTAGAAGACAAATTGTCTATTTCTAACAATTTTGATTTATGACCTTGTTTTATCATTTCAATGAAATGCATTAACTACCCTTGAATTGAAATATTTGCATAAATCATGTTTATGTTATTTGATGATAAAGTTTTATTATGGCAATTACACCCCTGTAGAAATTTGCTCAGCATTTTCTGAAATTCATCTTCTAGTTCACCGTTTCTTTTATACTTTACAAGAAAATCCAATGGTCATGATTTCTGTCAAATTCATTGTTCTGCAATATAACTAGTGTCCTTATTCTTTAATTGTGCATTAATTCTCTTTACCTAACAAAAGTACAGTCAATATATAAGTTAATGCGTATTCATTTGAGGACAATAATTTATCATCTTGTTTTATTTATATATGCTTATCTAATCATTTAGTGCAAACTACAAAGCTTCCTTTTCGAACAAGTTCATGCCTAGTCCTGTAATATCATTTCAATGCCTTTGCACTTAAAAATATCAAATGTTATAGCTTGCATCTTTATGTCGAGTTTACAATAATTTAGTTCTATTTTGCGCAACTAGTTAAATTTTAAAAGTATCTTTCTTGTCTGTCTTGAAAGTGATTCCCCTCCTATCATATATGTCAATGGATGATAATCCTTTTTTTTGTGTTAAAACCTCATCTTTTAGTTTCTTCAACAATAGGAATAATCTCTAACCAGAGACTGGTAATCCAATTTTTTTCCTTCAATAAATAAAAGCAACTAGATTATATTGTTTTACAAATTGAAACTAAGATCCCCCACATCCTTTTTTTATTTTGCATACCCTAATTTAAAAGTTACCAACATAAATCTGTATTCTGACATTTTAATATTATGAATACAAAAAACATGATAGAAATCTTCCTATCATTTTGACAAATTTAGAGTACAACAATATTATTTGTACACCCTTAATGTAGCTGAAATAGACACAGGCTTTTGAGTATCTTTAGATCAATAGGATAATAAAATTAAAGGGTAAATCATTTCCTCAAAATTTCATATTATTGGTGTTTAATAAAGGAAAGGTACTCAACGTGGTTCTGTAACTAAGGAACGCCAAGAGCGAAAAACCTCCCACCTGAGTTACGCCGACCTGGCCAATTAGACTGATAAAATTGAGGTTTTGACTAACCCAATATTCTAAAATTAAATATATCATCAGCTTTTGTTCACCATAACTTTAGAAGTGATGTTGTTTAGGTTATAACCCTAATCTATCACTATTTGGACATACCTGAATCTATCTAGAAATAGCCCTGATTACAAATTATGGTTGGTCCGAGCTTTAACTATCTTTCATATTTAAATCTGATGTAAATAATGATCAGACCATGATAAATTAGCTAGAATTGGAATCCTAACCATGTACAGGTTGATGAATAGCCATGTGCGGTTTTGTTCCCCATCTAACTTTAATTGGGATCTAATAAAGCTAGATTGCCTAAATGAATAATTTTTCTATAATTTAGTATATAATTGAGATGAAGAGACTACCTCCTAATCTCATTATTATTTTAGACATTACCCTTAACTTATAATTATCAAGTTTAGACTTGACCCTATTTAGACTTTTTAGAAATCAGATTTTAATTTTGATTTTATAAACTATAATTTCTCTCTAACTAAGTTTAAAGATAAATTAAATATCTATTTTGATATTTTCAAATATAGTTTTAATTGTCGAGAATTGATCGAGATTCTTGGTTAGAAATTTAAATCAGATTCTTATTACATTTCTTAAAATTTGAAAAGTTATATATTTTAATATCTAGAGTAATGAAATAAATTTTCTCAAAATTACCTTATAAGTAAAACTATTTTCTCATTTCACTGCTAGCTTTTATTCAATGAGATATTTATTATTGAAACTATATCAAATAAAAAATGTCATATGTTGATGTAACTTATTATACTTCTTAAAAATATATTTTTAAACTAAAAAATTTATATACCTCCTACTTAAGTGTTTTCATGATTTAACTATGAGAATATTCTTATAGTTGCGAAAAAATATTAAACTTTTATTTTTTATTTATGAAATTATGTGTGTATATATATTGAAATTATAAGTGCATCATTTATAATAAAATATATTGAATGATTGCTATATTTTACATAATCATGCACTTCAAACATTTCTTTAAAAGAGCTTACTCTTTTCTTTTAAAGAATATTATAATTTTCATTGTTAATTAAATTATGAATAATTTTTAAAATCATTTAAAAATTTCTTTGAAGATTTTAAATGTGACATATTTTCAAAATTAAAAATATATTGCATACATTATATGCATGTATTATTAGTGAAACCATGAACATGTTGCATGTACAAAGGAAAATTATATTTTATATCCTAATCACTAAAGTTAAGACAATGGTGATTTTCTTAAAATGAAAATTCAGATACTATTAATAATATCAATGGTAAGACAAATTAGGATGCTTTGTTATCTGGTAAGAAACCAATTTGCAGCCATCTTATAAGATATCAAATCTCATCTGTGACATCATCAATGTCTTAATAAAGTGAATAGAATGGATAATAAATATTTTCTCTAGTACATGTATATTTCTTAATATTTTGATCAAGTATATACTTAAACTATTTTTTCAGATATATCTGAATTACATGTTAATTCTTAAACTTTGACTCTAATTGTGCATTCTATGACATTTGACAAACATAATTTCTTGACTATTCTTTAGCATATAAATATGTACATATATACCTTAAATATTTGAATAGTCAAATATAATGTATATATGTTTTATCATAAACCATTATAGTATAATTTGCTCATTTTGAAACTAAGGCTACAAGGGAAACTTTAAACTACCTTATAATTCCAAATGGGGGCGACTCTGACAATTACGCAAAGACTTTATAGGTCTAACAAAAGATGTCAAGAGTCATAATAATGTGGTCATGAAGGGTTAAATCTCTGACTGTCACCACTTGAAAATAAAAGGCTGTTAAGCAATTTTCTGACCCTAAAAACATAGTCATTCTGATTAAGGGTCTTTCTAGGAGTATAGTCCTAGTTTCATTGAGAGAGATGGGGTTAAGCCTATAGTAGAGTTCACCGACAGCGGGAATCCAACCTACTTGATTGGAAGCTGGTTCCATGAAAGAGATTCAATGTGGTAGTAACAAGCTAGACTGGTAAAACTCGTGTGGAGCATCAACCCGAATATATTTATATCCTATATGTAGCGTTGTAGCTACTACCCCTTCTCTATGATAAGATGCTCTTATGATACAGCTAGGTAAGGATGAGTTTAACTCTTAATAAGTCTAACGCATGTAGTGTGGAGGGTATACTATTCAGCTGTAGTACCCTTGGAGGACTTATCTACGTGAGAGGAACGTGATGGCTGCGGTTGGGGGGCAGGGCTGACCCTAGAAACTCTCATGAGTCGGTTATTGTGAGCATGGCCTTTAACGCTCAACTCGCTCGCTCAATAGATGGAAACTTACTGTGTGTGTATTCTATCAATATCTGGTAAAAGAGGCTAGTTCCAGGCATAGTCCACTATGTCTCTCAGATGGCGATGAATTCACTAAGGAAGGTTTCAGGCGTAGTCCACTGTCCCGAATTCACAGTATGATGTTGCCCAATTTCAATCGTGTTTTATGATCTGATGATTTGGTTGTTATTTATTATTGATTTGTTTTATTCTGTCTTCCTTGAAACTCAAGCTTTTGGGGGGACTGTTGGATTTTTTGAATTAAAATAAAAGGAAAAACTTTCATTTCAAATTTTGTTTTACCAAGTTAACTTTGACCAAGTCTCAGAATCTAAATCAGTTGAGAAAATATCTCAACTGCTTAGATTTTCTGTTGGAGTTAGTTATAACAACTTGGGTTCTAAGCTTATAAATAGACCCCTCACTCCAATAGCAAGACACAATTCATTTCTCTTTTTTCATCTTAAAAGAAAACCTGAAGACTGCTCTTCGTGAGAATGACTTCAGTGTTAAAAAGAATTTTTATCTTCATTTTTCTAGGCAATTTCTTCATTTGAGCAGAGGCTCTGCCCATCGTCCTGGGCTGAGTGCTGGTGAATCCGGGGGATCCTTTACCGCTAGGGGACAAGTTCGATTCAACGTCTGGACAAGGAGACGGGCTTTTGATCCTTTAGGGCAGCGACATCGCAACTGCATTCCCCAGGCCAGATTTCTTTATTTTATTTTAATTATAATTATTGTTACATGCTAGAATAATTGTTGCTTTATCTTAATTTAATTTGTAAGGATATTGCATGTTTTAGAAAATAGTATAAAATTTCCAACATTTTCTAGGGTAATTCTCTGACTAGACAAAGAGATGAAATTAAATATCACAAAAAACTACAATTAGCATTGCAGAACTTGACTATTAATTGATTCAAGAAACAAGTCAGAAAATTTATGGTGGCTGCCTATTCAAGAGAACTTCACGTAAGATGGAACTTCGACCTTCAAATTTGATACAATCATCAAATGTGCTCGAGCCACTCTTCGCCAACAAATTACTAAGATCCACAAAATAACAAAAAGTTCCTTTTTAGTCAGCACATACATGGTATTTTAGAGACGCAGGTGGAGAAGAATAGGTTTTAGAGAATATATCCCATCAATAAAAACAATAAATTACACTAAAAGTGAAGAACATTTTAGACTCAAGGATGAAAAAAAGATGTGTCATTTCAAGAGAACCACAAGCAAGATGGCAATTTGACCTTCAAATTTTATACAGTAATCAAAATAATGCAGCTCACTTAACTCCTTAGAAGTCAAGTACTAAAACCACAGAAAGGAACCCTAATGACATTAAGTAGCACTCCAAGTTAGTAAACAGCAAAGTTTTCAGAGAAGTTGTTGTATATTATTAAATTACTAGATAACGAAGAAACCCAGAAGTAGGAAGAAGCTAAAAAAAGGTAAAAATATGCCAATTGTGACAAAATTAAAATAATTGTCAACTGGCTAAGAAAAATAGAAGCTGGAAAAAAAAATCTGCAATACCAAATTGCGGAAAATAGCAGGCAAGACGACATTTTGACATCTAGATTTCATGCAATCATTGGATTGCAATTCATCAAACTATCAGAAACCAATCATTAAAGTCAAGAGAAACCCTACTACAAAAAGGCAGCTCCTTTTTTCATCCGCACCAAAAGGATTATCCATAAAAGCAACCGTTTGGGTTAAAATTAAGAAAACAATCAAGAGCTATTCATTTTTGCACTGCAAACTCTCTAAATCAGGCAATAGATCGTTACTTCGGGGAAAAGAAAACAATAAGAACAAATGAACCAGTAAGAAGAATGCACAATGTTATAGATCACTAGGCTTCGATCTTGAATTCAATTGGAAAACCTCGACACTGATTAGCGACAGGCAATATACGAACCAGTCCATCAACTGACCTTAAATCAGTAGAAATAAGTGAAATTCAAAGTGGAAAGCTAACCTTTTTGCATTCGAAGAGCTTCGAGCTCTTGATTCAATCGGCGAAATTTGGGAATTGATGTCCTTTTCCGCCCCTTTTGGCTTCCGCTGGGGTCGGAAAGAAATGGGGAAAGTGAGATTTTTTTGGGGCTGCTGGGTTCAGTCGGCGTGAAGTTTCGAAGCTTCGAAGACTTAGCCGCGTCAACAGAACGCACGTGTGAGCTGTTAAATGTCAGAAAATGCTTAAGACGAAATTACAGTTTTCAATTAAAAAAATTGGAAGCACAAAAAAAAAAAAAAAGACTCTTTGTAGAAAAAGGGAAAAATAAAATGTTGGCAGAATTTGAACTTAGAAATACAAATAGGTTTTTAGCAAAAAATAATAGATGAGAAAAATAAAGAGCATATTGACATGGTTTTATTGGGTAGTTTTTTTTCGTAAACAGTAATTATACAACGAATTTTAGATCACATTATTTTCATCACTGCGATAAGTAAAGTTATTGTATCGAGTCTTAAACAAACTATAAAGTTTATGCATGAATTTTCATTTCATTGGTTTAAGATTTATACTGAGATGCAGGTCTGTTTGATTAGGGGTGAAAGTGAGGAAGTAGTAATAGTTCTCTTTGAAACTTGAGAATTGGTTAGTAAGTTTTCCGTGTTTGGATGTTGTTGGGAAGTATGATTTGAAAAATGTTATATCTTTTCTGATATTTGAATGGTAATGTGAAAGTAGAAGTAGAAAAGTTGACCACAAAGTTGACAACAAAATAATATTAAAATAAAAATCAATTAAGAAAAATAAAAATTAGATTGTAATTAGAATGCAATTGAGATTTACAATCACAAAATTAACTGTTTTGAGCTACAACTTATTATAACGGAGATTTACATTCACAAAATTAACTGTAACATCGTAGAAGTGAGAAAATGATTGTGTAAAAAGAAAAAGAGAAAAAGAAAAGGGGTTTTCTCATTTTTCTTTTCCGGTGTTTGGATAGATAGGGAAGTGAGAAATAACAATTCCCCATTTCCTTATTTCCGTCCACTTCTTTGAATCCAAACAGCCCGTAATTGGATGCAAATTACTTTTGAGTATGTTCATTCCATATTTTGACTAGTATGGCTAGTAAAAATTTGCTTTGTTACTTTTTTTTTTGGTTAAAGCCATTTGTCATAGTTAATTAGCGTTAAACTATCTGATATCAATATATTTGTGTGCATGCGCGCGTGCGTGCGTGCGTGTAAGTGGTACGTACATAAACGTTTACTATCCATTTCATAAGAATTTTGTGAGCGTCGTCCATTTCATAAGATTACTGATGTGATTTGATGTATTTTTCTAATTTTAGTTAATAAAAGAGCTAAAGTTTAAGGTAGATCTTATTTTTATCTTTAATCATTAGTTATGTTTAATATATATGATTAGTTCAAATTTGGTTTTATCAAATATGAATATTATTGTTCGGGTATTATCCATGCTCATTTTTTTTTATTCGCTATGAAAACAAATACAAATACGAAAATACTCATGCCTCACCTGTTTTAATATCTCTACAATTTATTTTGTTTTTGGCTCTATAATTACAAAAGTTGAAACTACAAAATAGTATCTTTGTGTCCGTATAATGTAACTGTTGTAACTAACTAAACTAAAAGGTTGAAATGGCGTCCAATTTCATCAACATAAAGCAAATTCTTGCTTTTCTCTTTTATGAGGCCCCGTTTTTTTTTCAAAAAATGAAGCAAATCCCTGCATATTTTTCATTTCCTAACTCTCTAATTTCATCAAATCTTCTGATGTATTTCCTTTTGTTTCACAGTGAATGGGAGGATTGGGCTATGACCTTTTTTTTCCCAAAAGTTAGAATTAAAATGAAAATAGAATAATAAAATAACGGATAGATAGTACCAAAATACCCCAACCTTTGAGAGTAATTTCATGAATGTACCTTTACTTCAGATCGGTTCAATTTAATATCCTGACCTTCCAAAAGTTTCACGATACTACTATATGTTAGTGGACTGTAAGATTTTTATCCCCACGTGACTTGCACGTGATATAATATGGATTAAATTGTCTCTGGCTTCATATTATATCATGTCGTATAAATTTCCTAAATGAAGCTAATTTTTTTTGGTTTCTCTCTCTTCATCATCTCTTCTCTTCTTTCTCTCTCTCATCAAAACCCCTCCGACGATCCCAAACTCATCTCTTCTTTCAGTCTGTGGGGAGAGAGTAAAAATCTTGTTGAAAGAGTTTTTTAAACTCTGTTGGAGGTTAGTCAAAGATCGATGCAATCAATGGTGTCGAATACGAGAGCGTGTCGATCATACCGAAATTGGATTGTGAAAAACACTAGAGAGAGGGGGGGGGTGAATAGGTGTAAGTTCTAATCTAAGAACTAAATGCGCTAAATGCGGAAGCTTAAAATAATATTGCAAACACACTTAATACAATCAACAAGTGTAGCCGAATTCCCCGTGAAGGGCTCTGGACTAAGTCCTCTTAATTCCCCTTGAATGGGTTGAGGTGCTATGTGAAGCTCTTGTTGATTAAGTATAAGTGAGGCACACACACAAGCAAGCCAAGCATATAAGGATGAACAATATATAAGATGCAAGGCAACACAAGCAATATATGATATGAATGAAGTATGATGCTTTGCACAAATAAATGAGAGAGAGAGTTGAGAGATATTGGATCAAACGCAAACACACGGATATGTTTCGAGGTTCGAGCCCCTAGCTCTACATCCCCGCCTACACCATCGTGTAGGATTTCCAATCCACTATAGGAGTACCGAACTCCTCTCTCAATGCCACCGAGGCAATACAACCACAATCCACCTCTACCGAAGAGGGATAAGGCCCGTAGCCAATACAACTCAAACACAATCACCTCTACCGAAGAGGGATCCAAACTCAATACCACTCCGATCAACCTCTACCAAAGAGGGATACAACAAAAGTAAGGAGGGTTTACAATCTTGGAGGCTTAACCTCAAACACTTTCTCTTTCTCTCTTTTCCACAAAACAAGATCCTAAATAGATTAGGATAGAAGATAACTCAAGTGTGGAATCAAGGTGTTTTGGAAACAAGCAACAAAGAAAATACTTGGGAAAACTCTTGTAAAAGATAGAGAATGAAAACCAATACAAATATCCTAAATTCCTATTTTCTTTGATTTTCCAAAAACCCAAAACAAAAAAGATGAAATCTTTTAGCTCAAAAGCTCTTTTCAAAACTTGTTTAAAACACTGAAGAAGTCAGGAATTTTTAGCTCTAAAAATCTTGTCCAAAATCCCAAAGAGTTGGGGTTTATATAGGCCCATCAGAAAACTAGCCGTTAGGCTGATGTGGCAGCCTGACAGGCTAGCGGTCGACCGGCCCGGTCGACCACCAACGGTCAGAATTGTGACCGTTGGGCAACCACGGTCGACCGGCACGGTCGACCCTAACAAACAGAGAGCACTGCTTTCAGACCGGTCGACCGTCCCAGAGCTGCCAAACGTGCACAGATCTGTGCACGTCGGTCGACCGTCCCGGTCGACCGACTTCATCCTAGTCGACTGGGTCAGTTGACTTAGTCGACTGGTTGAAGCCTGGAACAGAAATCTGGGTCAGAAAAACAGTTTAAAAATATTTTGAAAAATCTTTTAAGTCTTCTAAAAATTCACAAAACTTGTTTTAATATTTTATATTGAAACACAAACAAGTGATAAAAATTTCAAGACATATATCAAACATATCAATTCATTTTTGAGTCTTGCAAATTTTATCAAAAACAAAACTTGTATTTTATCAAACTTAGATTTTTCAACACATGAATAGGATAGTCAAAATAAGTTTGTATAGGAAGTGTAAGCATGTATGTATAACTAGAATACATCTATTATACATATAAACCATGTAAACTTGTTTTGATCAATCATTCATGAAAACTAATTCCAAAACATGAAAACGTGTGTGTTTGTGCACTTGAGCATATCAACTATACTAAGCTTTACAAATGGATCTAAAACACACTAAACTATGGATACCTAAGTCTTCTTGACGATCTTCATCTTCAAGGTGACTCGATCCACAAACACCGTGATCCATGAGCTAGGCAAGGTGTGATCTTGAATCTTTGGCCCTGAAATCACCATGAAAAGCTTCTAAACTCCTTTGTTGAAGCTAATCACCAACTAATATCTTGCTAATGATCTGAAACTTAAAATCACAAGAATATTAGTAAACATAACTACATGAGTTAATCATCATCAAAACTAGGGAGGAAGGCCTTTGGGCCAACAATCTCCCCCTTTTTGATGATGACAAAACTCATGGAGTTATATATGCATGGATTAAAGTTAAGCTTCAAAGAAGCTCCCCCTTAACTCATGCATAAACAAATAAACAAAAGATATGCAATGAATGTACATAAACATGTATACATCAACATGCATAAAACACATAAACATGTTCTAGAAGCTCTAGATACCAATTAAATTAATAAAACATTAACAAAAACACTAGATGCTCTAGATACCAATAAAACTTAATATATGCAAAAACATAAGTATGCATATATAAAACTCAAAACTCAAAATCTTTCTCCCCATTTTTGTCAATCATCAACAAAGGGGTAAACAATCAAAACAACAAAAAAATGAGGGGAAAAAAATCTTTCTCCCCTTTTTGTCAATCAAAACAATACAAACAATGTTCTCCCTTTTTTGTTTAAAAACAAAAACAAGGTCAATAAGGGATGACTTTAAACAACATGATATTAATAGAAAAATATGTCAATGAAGCATCTTGATATCAATTGAAAATAAACAAAGATCAATAAATGTTATATGTTATATACATTCATGAAGAGGAAGACGCTAAGTTAGCTTCCCTACACATATGCATTACATGAAGGAGGGATGTTAAGCCCTAATTCACATAACACACATAATGTAATGCTTAAGAGGAGATGTGAGCTCCCCCTACACACGTGTAACACATAAAAAAGAGATGTTAAGCTCTTCAATACAAGATACACTCAACATGAATCTATATGTAGAAGAGATGTTAAGCTCTCCTTGCATATAGTCAATATAAATCAAAACTTTTATATTTTACTTTGAACAAAATTTTTAGATACCAATTTAAAACACAAGACATCTTGATATCAAAAGATAGTATTTTCTTTTTAAGTCATATAAACAATTGAAATGACTTTTTTTTTATCATAAAGCAAGGGAGTGGAAAACTAAATACCAATTGAAATATGAAAATCGAATTTTCTCCCCCTTTATGAAATACCAACAAAAACTATGCATAGTCTTGTAATAAGATACCAATTGAAAACTAAATCAGTTGAAATAAAGTTGAAGCTCAAGCTCTAGCATAAACAAAATTTGTGCTTAAGATATAGAAATATAATAGCACAAATAAAACAAGTATATGTGTATGAAATAGAATGAGCACCAATCACTAATAGATAATACCAATTGAAAATATACATACACAAACACATATGAGTATACAAAAGAATCAAATTGATACCAATTGAAAGAGTTCAATGATACCAATTGACATAACAATAAAAGCATGGTATAACTCATATAACTACCTCCCATCTCATGCACAAGTTAAAAATGATTTTCAATATAAACATACAAGGCATGGACTCCCATCCAACCTCCCGTTAAGGGTAGGGGTTTTCAAAATAGATTTGAAAAATATGCTTGTTTGAAAAACTCTACCAAAATGAAGAATACCGTAACTAGTTAAATGGAAAAACTTTTAAACTAGTACGAAATCCTTCAAGTAAGGAATAAAACAAAATAGTTTTCATAAAACATGAAATCCACATGATATCAAACACTCAAGTCAATAAAGCATAAATGTGACTCATGAAAACAAAACATGAGCAAGCAATAAATGTGAGTGTACAAATAAAGTGTGAATATCATAATCATGAAAATTTTTCATTAAGCTCAATTATTCCTTGAAATAAGAAAACATGAAAATCATCAAAACTTATTTAATCTTCAAGGTATATGTATGTCTTATACAAATTAAAGTGTACATACATATCCAAACATAACGAGTCCACAAAGATATATGCATGAAGGCACGTGGCTCAAAAAGGATGTATATGTATAAACAATAATTTGGATAAAATGGACATATACATGAAGTTAAACAATTAAATACAAAATCAAGAAAATCTTCACAAAACAAATTTCATTTCAAGGTATATGTATGAATTGTCAACACAATAAGTATACATACATATCCCTAAACACAATTGAGTCCATATATATAGATTTGCATGAAAGGCAAATGACTCAAGGGGTATACATGTATATCTTAAAGTTTGGCAATACAAACATATACATGAAGTGACACACTCAATCATAAAACAAATTCAAAAATGAGAATACAAGTTTAAATGTATGAATCATCAAACTAGACTATACTAGCACATTTAATGGGTTCAAATAAGCATTCAATTCAAACATATATAGATTTATTTGTGGCCCCTATATGCACAAGTATACACCAAGTTTTAATGAAAACTAACATCTAAACATGTAATCAACTCATGAAGCATAAAAACGGGATAAAAATCAACATGATAAACAAAAACGTGATTATTATGAATATCCACATGTTATTAGATTTATGATGTACATGATAGCTAATCAAATACGAGAACACAAAATAATAATCCACATTAAACATGGGTGTCTCAAATACTATACATGTATGTCAAGAATCTAATTAACATGGCATTTTCATACTAATCACTAAACAATGAAACATGCTATAAACAATGAATATTAAAAGCATGTAAACAATAAATAGGAGTTAGGAATCGTTACCAAAACCTAGAAGGCAACTTCCCTTGTCTCCAAAACATAGTGGTCATCTCCACCAAACCTTCCCTTGAAAGTGATGCATCCAATTGATTTCCTTTAAGTATGGAACGCATCCACTCCAAGGTACGGCTACTCTCACGTGATGCGAGAGCCCACACCTACATCAAAAATTTTAGGGATGGTCTTTGGTACCCATATCTTATTGGGTCCATGGGGGTTAGTACCTTCTCTAACCCAAACAAAATTCTTTGCTAAATTTACATTATGTAATCTATCAAAGCAAAATTTAGTAAGGTGGCCCTTACGTCCACAATGTGTACAAGTGTACACATGAGCATACATATGGTGATGGGTGTGTCCGTGAGGAGCATGTGTATGCCGTGGAGGGTGTGCATGCATAAAGGATGGAACTTGTTTCTTTCGAACCAAAGTTTCCAAACGTGAGTGGTTCATGGCACATTGGCTCATAGTGGAGCCCAAACAATCAACCTTCTTCCTAAGCAAACAAATATCATCATTAATCTTAGAAGAAGAAGTGTGGCATGCAATAGGTGAGGTGTGTGATACTACCCTAGCATGACAAACATGTGCATCAATCTTATTTTGCAAAACAATATTTTTATCTAAACAAACATTCAAATCATTTGAAATAGAAATTATTTTATTTTTCAAAGCAACATTCTCTTTTAAAACAAAATCAATTTTTGAAGATAAGTTTTCATTTTTCTTCAAAATATTTTCACAATCATTATTGTTTTTCAAAAACTCATTTTCTTTAAGTGCAAGTTCTAATTGAGATCTCAATGAATCCCTTTCATTATAGACCTCAACCTTCTCTTGCAAAGCAATGTTAAGTTTAGAAGACAATTTTTCATTTTCTTTATTTAAAGCAAAAGTCTTCTTTTTCAATAAATTATATTTTTCAATCAATTTTTCACAAACAATAGAAAGTTCTTCATTCAAAGCATGGGGATCACATAATCATTTGAAGAACTAGCACAATCATTACTATCTAGTTGAGATTCCGAAAGTACCTCAAGGGAGTCATTCCCTTGGACCGTATAGCAATGTTGCGGCTCAGATTCTCCACTAGATTCTTCCTCCAGTTGGATTGGCAATTGAAGCTTGGAGGTGGTGGTGGTTGTCAAGATATTCCACACTGCAAAGGCGGAATCAATATTAGAAACACGCATAAGATAATCTTTAGGAAGTGTACTTCTAATGGCCTCAAGGGCTTGTGCATTGGCCCCTATATGATTGCGATCTCCAAGATAGCATTTCTTGGTGGCCGCTAGATAGACATGCAAACCTAGGGTCTTTAGGTACATGGACATCCTATACTTCCAAACAACAATGTTGGAAGGGTCAAAGCTAGGTGGGGTCATGAAGTCCATAGTAAACTATATGAGTGTGCAAACAAGCAAATGCAAACAATAGACTAGCAATCAAATGGATCTCACTCCTAGGATGTTAAGCCTAATATCAGGAGCACTAGCTCTGATACCAATTGAAAAACACCTAAGGGGGGTGAATAGGTGTAAGTGCTAATCTAAGAACTAAATGCGCTAAATGCGGAAGCTTAAAACAATATTGCAAACACACTTAATACAATCAACAAGTGTAGCCGAATTCCCCGTGAAGGGCTCTGGACTAACTCCTCTTGATTCCCCTTGAATGGGTTGAGGTGCTATGTGAAGCTCTTATTGATTAAGTATAAGTGAGGCACACACACAAGCAAGCCAAGCATATAAGGATGAACAATATATAAGATGCAAGGCAACACAAGCAATATATGATATGAATGAAGTATGATGCTTTGCACAAATAAATGAGAGAGAGAGTTGAGAGATATTGGATCAAACGCAAACACACGGATATGTTTCGAGGTTCGAGCCCCTAGCTCTACATCCCCGCCTACACCGTGTAGGATTTCCAATCCACTATAGGAGTACCGAACTCCTTCTCAATGCCACCGAGGCAATACAACCTGTAACACCCCGCTCCCGAATACGTACTTAGTTGCGTATTCAGATTTTTGATCGTATTTTTTCGATTTACCTTCTGTACTTATTTTGTATTATGAATTGTTTATATGATTGTTTTGTCTTAAATTTGGATTGTGGTCTCGGAGTCAGCCCTAGTCTGAACCGAAGACCCGATCCTAGTGTATTACTCGATTTGGTCTTTCCGGTATTCTGACTTGACCGATTTCTGTTTCAAATATCATTTTCCAATACTATATATTTTATATGATTTTCTGGAATTTTCCTCAATTAAAAAGAATATCTTCAAAACCGGTGTCGGCCAGTGCCGCTGACCGATTCCCGGATTTTTAGTTTACAAACGGTTTAGAATTTCTAAAAGTTTCTTTAGACATTATTTCTTAAAATCATATTTTCTATCTACATACTTTTTCTGGGATTTTATGAATTTATGAAAATTCCATCTGAGTCGGTAGCTAACTGATTCCGGGATTTTTAGTTTTAAAACTGTAAAGTATTTCTTAAAACGGATTTCACTATAATTCTTAGATTAATATTCTTGATTTTTGATAATTATTTCGGGTCGTTCCGAGATACTTGAATTTCGGACGATTCGGTGTTTTCCCGAAAGATTTCCGCATCCGCAACCAAATCCCGGGAATCCGCCACTTCCATTATTTTTCATTTTCTCTTCCAAGAGAATAATTTCCCTTTCCATTTTCTTTCCTTTTCCTATTTTCTTTCTTTCCTTCCACCCTAAGTTTTCCCCAAACTTTTACAACTTCCAATTCCTTCTCTAATCTTCCAATTACTTCCACCACAAATATCTCCACCTCACCCCTCACCTTGGCAAGCCAAGTGGCCAAAAGAGGGACACCTCACCTCCCCACTTTACAAAAAACCCCCTCTCTTTTAATTATTTGCACCTCCTTCACAAAATCTAAAACCTATAAATACTTTTCCTTCTCCTTTCTTTATTCATTTTCACTTCACCTTTCTCTTTCCTCTCTTCACCAAAACCCTAACCTCCAACATCCCCTTCACCTCCACCACCTCCACCGGCGCCTCCGCCACCACGACTCCGCGAGAGACCCCCAATCTCCGCCACCACTTCTTCTCACCAACACCAACAACAAAACCTCCAACTCCACTTTCTTCTTCATCATCAACTTCCATCACTACCACCATCACTCCATCATCAACCACTCCTTTTGGTGAGTATTTCTACTCATCAAGACTTGGCTAATTCCTAGTATACTTTTGTTGCAATTCATGTATACTTGTGCCATCAAAATCATATTTTTAGATCATCAAACAAAACCATCACAAATCTGTTCTGTGTGCTGTTTCCAGTCGATTAGTCGACTTGACCTAAGGACTAGTCGACTTGAAACCCTTATTTGAAACGTAACCTTTTCAAGAACACAGTTTTAGTCGACTTAGGTTATTTATTAGTCGACTAGAAACCTCGATTAGTCGACTACTCCCTTGACCCTAGTCGACTAACCTTTCCTGAATCAGAAACCCAACTCTCTGTTACTCAGTATTAGTCGACTTGACATGACTGTTAGTCGACTTGAGATGTCTGTTAGTCGACTACTCTTTCCACCTAGTCGACTAACTTTTCCTGAACCATAACCCAACTCTCTAGAACCCAGTTTTAGTCGACTATACCAGACTGTTAGTCGACTAACCCCTTTATTAGTCGACTACTCTTTCCACCTAGTCGACTAACTTTGACTGCCTGTTATAGTTGATTTCTTTCTTGAATATGAACCATATCCTTGAGTCTTATATCATATATTGGTATTGCTTGACTTGTCTAATGACAAACATCATCTTCCCTTCTCTCTTTCTCTCTCCTCTTCACTCTACATATTTATATATCATATATTATGGCGCATCCCGAATTCCGTGGATTTCGGACCTTTCGGCGTTTCTGGTGATTCAGGCGAGTGTTCTCGCTCGCTACCCTCTTGCTCCCTATTTCATTGATTATGCAAATATTCTCGTTCTAGTCTCCATGTATTTTATTTCATGTTCTATATCTTTTACTGTTTTATACTATGCGTGGCCGACCCTTCGTGGTCGTTGTACTTTGGGTTACTTTTATGTTACCTTGCCATACCATTACCTCAGACTAGTCAGTTGCATGCTTTTATTTAACACATGTATATCACCTGACCATCTAGTGTGTTATCACCTGACCACCTGCCATGCTACTATTTGACAAGACCCTTTAGTTATGCTATGACTTGCCCTGACTATCAATCTCTTGCCATGACTTAACCCGACTATTATCAATCCTTTGATATGTTTGGTTGTTTGTTAAATATCATCATTCTGTCATGCTATCACTTAACACCTGTAGGGTGCCGGAAAACTTTGGTGGTCGGAGAAAGTGGTTTTAGCTGTAAAAGATTTCCTTGATTCAAGCGAAACGATTACAACCAAAAGAACTACTCTTCCCTCTTTTCCAGTTACAAGGGAGGGAGGATGTCTGAATCTTCCCTTTGTTTAAAGCTGGGTTCTTCGTGTGGCGATGGAGAGTGAATCTTGTTCTCCGTTGACCAGATGACCGTCCTGGACCGTCGGGGGTCTTCTCTTCGGTCGGTAGAAAGAGTAACTCAGCTTCGTCTACCAAAACTCTCAAAGAGGAGGTAGGCGAAGAGCGGCTAGTACTCAGTAAGCTCGCTGAAGAGTCGTGCTTCTCTCTTGATGATCCTTCTGCCTGGATTCGATCGATTTTGATGATGCCCTATCTCAAAGCTCTCTCTCTCTTCAAAACTCTGATCTTCTGCCAAGCTTCGATCCTCTCAAGCCTCTATCCCTGTGTGTCTCTCCAAAAACTCCGATCCTCTCTTCATAGCAAAACAAGGCTATTTATAGGGATCTCAGGGGGTGAAGGTGCCTCCTGAAAACGCTCCCGAATGAGGGGCCACTACCCGCTACATGCGCGGTGACTGGCCCCGCAATCAGGGCAGTTGCAACTGAGACGCGGGCGTCGAGCCAAACGCGCCTTGAAGTTTGAGACGCGGGCGTCGAGCCAAACGCGCCTTGAGGTTTGAGACGCGGGCTTCGGGCCTTCACGTCTGGATGCTGAGGCGAGGGCGTCGGGCCGATGCGCCTTGATGCTGAGACGCGGGCTTCGGGCCGACGCGCCTTGATGCTGAGACGCGGGCTTCGGGCCGACGCGTCTGAACGTTGTGACGCGGGTGTAGAGCCAACGCGTCTTAATGCTGAGGCGCGGGCATCGATTCCTCGCGTCTAGAGCTTGAGACTCTGCTTCCTTAATGGCTGGTCTGTTAGTCATTTTAGACAGCCTACAGAACCCCCTCCAAAGTTTCTGATATTCCGCAGTTGAATGGGACGGATTTCGGAATACTTTGGATCTTAGCCGTGTTCGCGTTTTATGACTGGACTGTTGATGCTTCGGGTTTGATCTTATCTGGAATTGGTCTTCGTGAGTGTACTGTTGAACTCTTTGAAGCCGTCAGAGTTGATCGTGTTGAGTGTCTAGATACACAGTCTAGACCTCCCCGATTGCTTTTAGTCTGTCACGGGTGCGCTTTTGGCCGGGAGTGGTTGGTTGTCTGTTTGCGTCAGTGTACTGTTGAACTGACTTGTAGAAGCAGGAGACTGGACGCAGGTTCCTTTTTGAAAAAGCAGAAACTGCTTTAAAGACGCGACTTCTTAGCGAGACGCGATGTTTGGCCTGTTTGAGGGGACGCGGGCTTTGGAGAGACGCATCTCTTGAAATGCAGACGCGATTTTCTGGGTGCATTTATGATGATGCTGACGGGGCATGTCCACCGAAGAGCCGCGTACTTTGGGGCGTGCGCCTGTGCCATGTCATGATTACGCCGCCAGCTGGCCTGGGGAAAAGGCGAGATTTCGCCTTTTGGCGCGCGGATCTCCCGGTTCATTAAGTGAACTGCTCCACGTGTCAACTTCTGACTTGTGGCGGGGTCGCGACGCATGATCTTCCCTGTTCAAACAATGATTTGGCTCCACGCGTCAGGCAGCGATTCGCTGCAGCGTTTATTGGGCCAAACGCCGCGTATCTTCGCGAATCTCTGTGCCTATAAAAGGCAACAGTTGGAGAGATGTATCTTCTTCTCCGAACGAACGCATTCTCTGAGAAAAAGAACTTCCTTCTCTTGTTCAACTATTCATCTCCTCGCTCGGATTTCTTGATTTTCAATGGCTCCCAAGACGAAACCGACTGCATCGACCTCAAGGGCGACCGTCGCCGAGGCTGAGAGAGATGCTTCCTCTGCGCAGGAGGGTGTTTTCCGAGGTAAAAATGCACCTTCGGTGTGGGTTCCGCCATTAAAACATGTTCATAGAACCCTAAGAACCTTTAACACAAGATCGTGTTTGATTCTCGGACGCTGTCCTTGAGATGATAACCGGGGCGCGGGCCTGATGATCCGACGCTGGTGAACTCTGCACTCTGGGTCCTTTACTTAGAATATTTCTAATTGTGAAGGTCTCTGAACGCGATTTGTAGAACGCGGATTTGATCCATGCGTTCTGTGCCGCGTTTTGTGCCATCAGGCGCTGGCGTCCGAGTCCAAGCACTTTGAAATTTCACAAGTCTTGGTTTGCAGAACGCGGATTTGATCCTTGTGTTCTGTGTCTTCAACCGCCGATTTTGTAGAATCTGGCGTTTGAATCCAAGTACTTCGAATTTTCATAAGTCTTGGTTTGTAGAACGCAGCTTTGCAGGTCTGGACGCGGATTCGAAAAATTCCTGCGTCCAGTATCTCTTCTGCGTTTTGGTGCAAGTTCGCAGGTCTGGACGCGGATGATAACTCCTGCGTCCAATGTCTCGGCTGCGTTTTGAATTATGAACACTTAGCGTCTTCCCTTATTTTTGGCAAGGTATCTGACCAAGTGTCTTTTTCTTTTGCAGTGCCGCATGTTTCAGGTTCACTTGCCAAGATGCACCATTTTGGCCGCGTGGGTGGTGCCGACCACCGTCTGACTTTTGCACTGCGAAGGACCATACCTGTGACTGCTGACAGGTCGCCAGTTCGCAGGGAAATGATTGCCCACGTTAATGAGAGGACTTCTCGGGTGCTTATGACCGATGCAGTCTTCGCAACGGATACCCACATCAAGCTGGAGAAGCCTGCTTTCTTCTTTGGAGATCATGTCAGCGACGGTGGCAACCCCATGTATGACGGGAATTACAGGTGGCTCCGTCAGATAGGGGAGAGGAGATACTTCCTTCCAGCCATGGAGAGGATGCTCCCGTTGTCTTATCTCCAACATCTGTCCGTCCTTCGGAAGATGAAGTGGGACGTGTCCCAGGATATCTCTGAGATTACCCTTGGGAATTTCAGCTCCCAGAACGTATACCGTCATGATTGCCATGACCGGGCGGTCCTCGGCTTGTTCCTGGGTCACGCAAGTCTGAGCTTCCAGTCGGAGAGATCCCGCAGCTTGCCACCACCTTCCTCAACTCGTTCATAGAAGCAGAGGGTGATTATCCGGCCAAGTTCCATTTGCCAGGATGGGTCCACTCCACGGAGAATTCTTGGTGGGGCAGGATGGTGGGTTTTGTCCTCTCCGATCTTGGAGATCTGCTTGAGCACGTGGGATTATACTCAGCAGTCAGGGCCGTACAATGGGGCATCCCAATGAGCTCTCACAACTTCTTCGGGATCTTGGAGCGCTACAACCCTCAGACGGCGACATTCTTTACCCCGGTTGGAGAAATGGGCCTTGCACTGCATGAGTTGCATGAGGTTTCGGGGCTGGTGATGGGGGAGTTCCCTTATGAAGAATATGTCCCGACTGCTAGGGAGCTTGACCTTATAAAGAAGGATTCCCCTGAGGTGTACGAGACCTATTGGGAAGTGATGTGCCACTTCCATATTTGTGGTCAGGTAACCGGTTGGAGGACGCATGGAGTCAGGCATCTATCCTGGGCCAATTACTTATTCAGTAATGTCAGCAAGAAGGATCATTCGATAACTCGACTGGCTCCCCTCTCTGAACAGGGAGTTGATGACATGGTCGCACAAGCTTCTGAGGGCTTTTACAAACTGGGTCGAACGAGGACGGCTTCGAACCTGATACGCTTTTTGAAAGCTATCATCACCGGGCCCGGGCTTCTATCTCTAGTCGAGCGCTGTTGGCGGGCTTCTTGATGCTGTGGTTGAAGCGTTGCGTGGTACCTACACGGCCACATGAAGTCATTATTGCCGACGTGGTGTATCCAGCAGTGCTCCTGGCCCATGGCCGTCCTATAGCCCTTCTTCCGGCCGTGGCGGCTGGCATTCAGAGCGGGTTGCGGGCGCTAGCCAAGAGACTATGCGAGGCTCCAAGGACTGTCGACTCTCAAGGCAAGCCGTATGTCGATTCAGAGGGAAACCCGACGGCAAGGCGCCCCAACCCCCGAATGGAGTTGCCTTACACGTATCTCATGGCCTGGTACGTGATGCATTGCCCTTCTCTGATGACAACGGCGCGTGGGAGTAAGAGTCCTGTCCCTTTTGTGAGGCGGCTGGAAGACTCGGATTGGAGTGACACCTATATATATTATATTCGGAGACGTCTCTCAAATGCCGCCAATTACCAGCTCAACCGCTGCTTCCCTGGAATTCCTGGTGCATCCTTTGGTGAGCAATTCACTGATTCTATAGGTCGGGATGACCTCACCCAACTGTCTGCGGGAGTCTTCCGGTGGTTGATCAATATACGACCAGGATATGTGCTGTTTCGCCAAGGGACTTCCTGCACTATCGAACCGTATATGCCAAGTCGTTTTGCCCGACAGTTTGGCTATGCTCAGCTTTATGTCGGCAATCCGAATACACAACTTGCCTTCAATGGGAATTTGTGCGAAGGTGCTCGAGCCTGGTATTATAGCGTGGCTGGGGGGACAGAGGCAACTTTCCGTTTGCCCGTCGAGGAGCCGAAGAACCTTACCAGCTTCACTTTCTGCATCTGGTATTCTCGGGTAAACCAGTCACCGGATTTTGCTCCTGGGTATACGGGTATTGAGGGCATTAATGCCTATCTCAAAACACAGTCAGAGTCTGGCAAAGGCTCGCACATGATCACCCAGTATTTAAAGGTCCAGAAAGAGCTGGAGAGAGCATCTCAGAGAGGAGCCGAGGGAGGCTCAAGAGAGGAGCCCCGAGTAACCCGGAGCAGAACCAAGCTAGGGCCACAGGAGGGGCCTTCTACCACCAAGGCTCAAGAATTGGTGAGTAAGCGTTGTCGGGGTCCTACCTCAACTGCTGGTCCTGTTTCGAAGAGGGCTCGGAGGGAATTAGCAACAGAAGTCTCTCCCTCGGAAGGCATTTCTGCTGGAGTTGAGGACTGTCCTGAAGACCTCTTTATCATGGTTGAGGAACCGCCAGAGGATAAAAATCTCCCCAGTTTAATCCGTGCTCCTAGGTCGCACCGAGGGACCTGTAAGATTGCGGGAGAGGGGGAATTGGTTGACAAACTCACTATAGCTGACGAGGAAGTACAGCTCGTAGGAGGGAATGTCCAAATTCCAGGGTTCTCAGCTCGGCCTGAGCCTTCTTCTGCTCGTGAAGGGAGAGATAAGGCACAGCGGTCAGGGCCTCCTAGTGTCTTCATCTCCAGCGCTCGGATAATCGACCCTAGTCCTACCACTGGGGTGATTGGTGGCAAGGCTCCGGTCACCGAGGACCTTTGCGTTGAACTGTCGTCTTCCGCGTCTGATACGGAAAGCGACTTTGGAGATAAAGTCGACTACGGCCATGAACCGCCGGCTATAATCCCTGCTGAAGGTATAGCTTCTTCGCCTGTCGAGGTGATGGAAACAGAGTTGACCCAGCCCAAGGGGATTGAGGCTTCGGCCGCTGAGATAACCTCGGAGGGGGCAGCTGTTGAAGTTGGGGAGCCTTCCCCTTTGCCCTCTGTTAAAACAATCATTGAGGCTGAGGAGGCTCTCACTCCGCCGGTGGAGAAGGCTACTGCTGAAGCTGAGGAGACTCCCCTTTTACAGGACTTGACGCCTCTGGACCTCGAACCTAGTAAGGCAGCTCTGACTGAGGGGGCTCAGGTGGGGAGTCTGACGATCAGCACCCTTCCAGAAGGCCACACAGCTCAATCCTCGGTGGGAGTTTCTGAAGAGGTTGTGCTTACAGCTCCTTCCTTGGTCGTGGAAGCTCCTGCAGAGGCAGCGCTCCAGGAAGCGCCAGTGGGTAGTCTTGCTCTTGTCACATCGACGGCTGGCACGGCTCTTGTGCGAGAAGACCCGCCCTATATCCCTTATCCCGTGACAGAAAAAGGGTCGGGAAGCTTCTTAGGTGGTGAAGACATGGGGGAGCTGGCACGTCAGATGGTGCAACAATTCTTCACCTCGATGGGATCATGTATTGATCTCATCTTCCGTGGACACAGCACCTTCCAGTTCGCCCAGAGGCTTCTTGAAAATATGGCCGTGAGCGTCGAATTGGCGGGAGGCCCTTCACTTGCCAGGGCATGCCTGCAGGTGGTAGAGCAACTTGGAGATAACCTGCGGGAGCTGGAATCTTTGGAAGATGCAGGTTCTTCCGGCGAGGCCCAGGCCATCCTGACTAGGCTCCTAGCTGCTCAGGAACGGGAGCGACAGGAGGCGGAGGCGCAGATCACTGCCGAGATCCGTGACCTTGAATATTCCAAGGCTGAATTTCAAAAATTAGCCGGAGATTCGAGGGAATCTGAGCTCAGTGTGCAGAGCACGGAGCAGGTCATCCTCAGAACTCGGGACATTATTGCCAAGGCGGAAGCTGTTCTTGCACTAAATGAGGAGAAACTTGTCTCCCTCAAAAAGGAGCTTGAGGAGCAACGGGCTGCTACGGCACGAGCTGAAGAGAGTCTGTCTCTGCAATCTTCTAGGGTGAATCTCTGCGGATGCAGCTGTCTGCCAGAAGTTTCTTATCTGAGGCGGAGCTGCGGGACCGGGCTATCATGGAGGCTGAGAGGACGCGCCAGCATGAGATTCACCGCCTTAGGGAACAAATCCGTTCCTTGGTGAACCAGGACATTTAGCCTTCTTTTTTTTTTCTGTAAAGAAAAGGGACACTCTATTAAGAGTGTTTGTATCCACTTCTATCATTTTTTTGGTATAATAGAAGTTTTCTTTAAAGCTTTTGTCCCAATTTCTTTGTCTTGTTGTGGATGAGTCCAACTCTTGATCACCAGTCGTGATTACTGAACTTAGGTAGGACTAAGTTCTTTTAATGAGACGCGGTCTTGGCGAGACGCGGCATTAATCCCGTAGAATGAGACGTGGCATCAATCTATGGGGACTTAGATTTCACCAAGTCTTTTGACGAGACGCAGCGGCGATCACAGGGTGAGACGCGGTCGTCAGTCTACCGGAACTTAGATTTTACTAAGTCCTTTTACTGAGACGCAGCGTCAATCATAAAGTGAGACGCGGTCATCATTTCATAAGAACTTAGATTCTACTAAGTCCTTTTGATGAGACGCGGCGTCAATCACAAATCGGAACGCGGTCTTCTTGATGAGACGCAGCATAGAGTGAAAACGCGGCCTCCGAACGCATCGTCAATCACAGGGTGAGACGCGGTTCTTAGTTCATGAGAACTTAGGCAGGACTAAGTCCTTTTGACAAGACGCAGCATCAATCCATAGGGAGACGCGGCCATCATTGTTTCATGAGACGCGGCATTCGTTCAGGGAGACGCGGCTCTGAATAACGCGGATCTGCTTCTGCGAAGAAGGAAGCGGATCAGGCAGACGCGGGAGACGCAGCCTTGTGCCTTTCCCTTAATTCTGAGGGGACGCGACTTTGACTCGCGCAGGCATCTTTCTGGGACGCGGATGGGTGGATAGTTCTTCAATCCGCGTCTGGGTGTAAACTCCCAGGCGTTACATACAGCCTGTCATAGGGATTTGGTGTGATCTTTAAACGTCAGATGCGGATTTTCCGCTTTGTTTCCCGAAGCAGTTGTCCACGCGTCGGCTGCTGATTGGGCTTGAGTATTGATTCTCTTAAATGAGAAACCAGTGCGGGCGGTTGGAGATCAGCGCCTGCGGCGGTTCTCGAAGCAGCGTTACACGCGTTCGGTTTTTATTGGATCTTGGCAGTTGTGCAGTTATTAATGCCGGCGGTTC
The DNA here is from genome assembly GCA_038442645.1 of Agave tequilana. Taxonomy (NCBI): domain Eukaryota; kingdom Viridiplantae; phylum Streptophyta; class Magnoliopsida; order Asparagales; family Asparagaceae; genus Agave; species Agave tequilana. The sequence continues at coordinate 51,157 of JAVJIF010023619.1, forward strand.
AGATTACGGGGCCATTAACCGCTGTTATCAGGAGCTGCCTATAAATAGGGCGCCCCTTCTCCCTTCAATCCTGCCTTTGGACTATTTTGTTTTTGAAAGAGAGAGCGCTTTGAGAACCTTCATCTTCCTCAGCGAATTGTCTCCATGGATGAGGATGGCTCTGAAGATGACCCAGGGCTTTTAAGCTCCTGTTTGGTCTCTTTAGGAGAAAACAACTCTTTGCCCGGTGACCGCGTTTGCGTCCTGGTGCAGAGAGTACAACTCTTGACGGAGGTCTCCACGGGTATGCAGTTCGTTTCACCATGACATTTTAGATTCACCATGGCCTGTACCTTGGCTTCATGTCATCTGGACCCCCTCATGAAGTCTGCATTGGTGCATTCCTTCTGGAATTTGTACCATGGACCTGAACTTCTCCGGACGCGCGTGCAGGAATCTTTGGCCCTTGGTGTTGGCGCGTTTTATGGCTTGTGCCTTAGCGCGTTTCATGGCCAATGCCTTGGACGAATTCCAAAAAAGGTTTCAGACCCGCACCTTGCAACTCCTGTTCATGGAGATGGCAATTTTCGGCGTCTGTGCCTTTTCGGCGTTTGTGCTCTTTGACCTAGGCACAGAATGGGACCGCGTTTTGATTCGCGTTTGTCTCTGCTGACGCAACAGTTTGGCTTGCTGCGCGTGTCATTCCTGCGTCTTGGTAGACTGCATGGATCATTCCCGCATTTGGCTGACTGCGCGGATCATTCCCGCGTTTGCCTCTGCTGACTTAGTTTTTCTCTGTTTACACTAAGCTGCAGATTGTTCTAATTCTCTCTTTTTGTTCCTTGCAGGCTTGCTGGGCCCTTGGAAGAATACTTCGGTCGGCGAACTCGTTCAACCTTCACCTATGAGAGAATATATTATGGTCCTCGTCACCTATAAGAGAGTATATTACATCTCTGACGAGGACCCAACCCTCGCCAAGGTCTCTTCAGATCTGGTGCAAGAGACGGATAGGCTGAGTACCGGCGAGGGTGGTCCGGCGGTTGCGGCGGCGGATGAGATCCTCTTCCTCTCCCACTCCAGAAGTCACATCAAGGACACTCCGTTGGATGGCCTGCTGGGAAAGGGATGGTGATGAAACCCCAGAAGTGACATCGAGGACAGTTAAAGTCCGTTGAGTCTTCTGCTGGGGAAGGATCAATTCTTGAAGGAAGAGTTGCCGGACTTTTTGCTGCCGCCGGACTAAGTGGAGGGTGGCATCCTTTGTGATGACTCCGAAACTTCTGCTCTCACCCCAAGAGTGACTCCATGTTTGTTGGATAGTCTACTAGGGAGCTTTCGAAGTTGGCGTCATGCATCAAAGTGCAACCGTTCCAATTGTGCACCTGGGATCAGATGCAGTTTCAAGGAGTGAGTACGGCCTCAGAGAGAGAGAGGGACTTCTTTGTACTCCTTAATTGTAACACTCAATCTTATTGTATAAGAGAGCGTTTTGTATCACTTTCATGTGTTTGGATATGAATAAAAGTGACACTTTTCTTTTTGCCTCTTTCTGTTGTCTTGAACGTTTTGTTTTAGAAGCCAAAGAATAATTTTGGTGGACCCGCCACTTTATAAAAGAAAGTGACGAGTGGAGCGCGTACCCCCAGAGAAGGTGAACTTTTATCAAGGATTTGGGATTAACTTGATTTAAGATCAGCTGGGGATTTTGATGGAAGCATTGTTTATTGGTGTAATGTTAACCAACACTGCCTCCAGAATGAATTTGATACTCGGTTGGGGAGAATATCAAATGAAACTAGACTCGTGGGGAATCTAGTAAGATTTTTACCGTTAGAGGTGTGATATTAACTTAACGGTTTAGAAGTAGTCTTGTCAGAAGTGTAATATTAACTTGACAAGGATGTGAGTTAGAGGTGTGATATTAACCTAACTCATCAGCATCTCAGTTTTATTTGGGAAAACTGAGGGTGTCACTGTCATAGGTGTGATGTTTAACTTAACAGTGATAGAAATGCTAGAGGTGTAATGTTGAACTTGGCATTAGTCGTCTCGGCTCAAAGAAGTCGAGGAAAGGTCATAGCCATAGGTGTATTGTTGAACTTAGCAATGACTCGGATGCTAGAAGTGTAGTGTTAACTTGGCATCGTCCATTTCAGCTTCGATATGGAAGTCTGAAGAAAGGTGACTATCAGAGGTGTGATATTAACTTGACAGGCACTCGATGTACTGCTTAGAGGTGTAATGTTAACTTAAACAGTAGTTTGTCAGAGGTGTGATATTAACTTGACAAGGATTTGCTTGCGATAGGAGCAATTTGAGGACCTGTCATTCTATTGATGAGAATTGACAAGTGGAATTTGAGGTGCCAGAGGTATAGTGTTAACTTGGCAAATTTGAGAGTTTGTTACTCTATGCAGAGTTAACAAGCCAGGTTTGTACTCGACAAAGAGTATTCATTACCAGAGGTATAGTGTTAACATGGTAATGATTGCATTTTGTGGTCCTACCATTCTATGGATGAGAATTGGTAAGGGATTTTTGGAGGGAAGAGTGGAATTAAGTCCACTTAGGATTTTTAGCAAATCCTCAGCTGTCAACGGGTTTGTCATGCCTTTACCAACTACCGTTTGAGTTGGGCTAGCCATGCTATTCCCCTCAGCATGATGAGTTGTCGAAGACTTATGTTGGACTTAAAAGCCAACATTTTCTTCTATCCTTAGCCGTCGGAGGCGTCGGATCAAATGGGAACGTGTCCCTTAGGATTTTTAGCAAATCCTCAGCTGTCAACGGGTTTGTCATGCCTTTACCAACTACCGTTTGAGTTGGGCTAGCCATGCTATTCCCCTCAGCATGATGAGTTGTCGAAGACTTATGTTGGACTTAAAAGCCAACATTTTCTTCTATCCTTAGCCGTCAAGGGCGTCGGATGTTTGATCAGAGGTGTATTTTTAACTTGATCGGTGGAAGAATGCCATCTAGGGATAGTATTTCTTCAGGAATTTGCCATTGATTGGCATCATGAGTGTATCGCCATTTGAGGTTATGAGGCGATACGATCCATTTGAGTAGACTGACTCTACCACAAATGGTCCTTCCCATTTGGGTTGGAATTTTCCTTTCGTCTTGTGTGTCATGACCATGGGTCTTCGGACGGCTAAGACGAGGTCGCCTTTCCTGAAAGTTCGCGATTTGACTTTCTTGTTGAAGGCTCTGGTGATACGAGCTTGGTAAAGTTCGATTTGTTGTTGGGCCTGAAGACGCTTGTCGTCCAAGGCTTCCAATTCTTGGAGTCGCTGTCGATGCTTCTCCTCTGTTGTCATTTCCGCTGTCAAGGCGACGCGAAGAGATGGAATTTGGATTTCCAGTGGAAGGACGGCTTCGCATCCGTACACCAAGGAAAATGGCGTGGCTTTAGTTGGGGTTCGCACAGTCGTGCGATAGGCCCATAAGCATTCGCCCAACTTATCGTCCCAGTCTCGTTGACTTTTCGAGACGAATTTCTTGAGAAGCCTACCAATAGTCTTATTGAAAGCTTCTGCGAGGCCGTTAGCGGGCGGATAGTATGCCGTTGATGACACACTCTGGATTCTGAACTTGGCGCAGAATCTCTGAAAAGCCTGGCTGATGAACTGGGGTCCATTGTCATGGACAATCCGCCGAGGCACACCGAAGCGGTAAATAACGTGATGTTTCACGAACTTGATCACGTTAGAAGATTTCACCTCTTTCAAAGGGATAGCTTCGGCCCACTTTGAGAAGTAATCGGTTATCGCTAGGATGAACCGATGTCCCTTTGATGATGGTGGGCTGATAGGACCAACCACGTCCATCCCCCACATTTCGAACGGCCAGGTAGAGGTCGTAGAGTGGAGGTATCCTGGTGCTTGATGGATGAAATCGCCATGTATTTGACAGGCGTGACATCTTTTGGCATAGGCAACAGCATCGGCAACCATCTTGGGCCAGTAGTAACCCAATCTTTGGAGTCGGTTTGCCAGCTTCGGGCCAGGTTGATGAGCTCCACACGTACCATCGTGGGCTTCTTTCAACACTTCGTGGGCTTCTTTTGATGAGAGGCACCGGAGCAGGATCCCATCATGCGATCTACGATACAATGTTCGCGAAATCGCATTGTAGTAGAATTTGGAGGCTTTCCTTCGGATGGCAGCCGCCTCCCTGGTGTCTTCGGGCAGGATGCCGTACAAGACAAAATCAATGTAGGGGAATCGCCAGTCTTTAAGTGCTGGATCGGTCGACACTTCAAGTGTTTCCTTACCGCGACGATCTCCCGTTGACCTCTGGTAGTCTCCGAGGGGACTTTTTGGGCAGTATAGGTCGTGGCTATAGACGAATACCTTCTCCATTGCTCCAGCTGGAAGAGCTAAGGAGGCAGCAAGGGATGCAAGTGCATCTGCATGCGCATTTTGCTTGCGCGGTACATGGTCGATGTAGAAGTTTGAAAACCTCTCGGCCATGTGGATTGTCGCGTTGTAGTAGGGTACTAGATCTTCATGCCTGACCTCATACTCTCCGCGAACTTGGCTGACGATGAGTTTGGAGTCACCGTACGCCTCGAGATTTTTAACGCCAATCTCATCGGCGAATTGCATCCCAATCAAAAGAGCGTTGTATTCCGCCACATTGTTGGAACAGGGCTCGGTTAACGAGATAGCTCGGGGAATCACGTAATTTTGTGGGGAGACGAGTACTACTCCTACCCCCGCAACTGTATGTCCCTTAGAGCTTGTTCTCGATGCGCCATCGAAGAAAAGTTGCCATACTTGTCCTTCGAACAATGTCTGGGTCAGGCAGGCTTCGGCGACCTCGTCTGGGAGATCCTCGTAGAGTTTGGCTGCCCTGGGATCTGGGTGTTCAGCTAAGAAGTCCGCCACCGCTTGTCCCTTAATAGCCTTTTGTGGCAGAAAATGCATCTCATATTGTGATAGCAATATGGCCCATTTTGCCAGCCGGCCATTTAGTGAAGAAGGCTTTGTCATAAGTAACCTCAGGGGGTTGACTTTGGATATGACATTTATGGTTTGGCCCACCAGATAGTGTCGCATTTTCTGAATGGCGAACACCAGTGCCAAACATTCCTTCTCGATCGGGTTGTACCGATGTTCGGCTCCGATCATCGTTCTACTTAGGTAGTAGATTGCTTGTTCTCGCCCCTGGTCATCATTCTGAGCTAGTAGAGCTCCCAAAGAATGATCCATTGATCGGACGTACACCAGGAAAGGCTTTCCGGATACCGGAGCTGCCAGGACTGGTGGTTGGGTGAGGTAGTGCTTGATCTCCTCAAATGCTTGCTGGCAAGCGTCGTCCCAAATGAACGAAACGCCCTTCTTCATCAGCTTAGCGAAGGGTTGGCATCTCCCGGAGAGATTTGAAATGAATCTGCGGATGTATGCCAATCGTCCTTGTAATCCTCTGAGCTCCTTGAGGCTTCTGGGGGTTGCATCTCTTGGATAGCACGGACTTTCTCCGGATCCAAATGGATTCCTGTGGAAGTCACAACAAACCCTAGGAATTTGCCACTGGCTACCCCCAGGAAGGACTTGGTGGGGTTCATCTTCAATTGATGAGCCCGCATGATGTCGAAGACCACCCTCAGGTCTGCTATGTGATCACCTTTAGTGCGGCTTTTTACCGCAATGTCGTCGACATAACATTCCACCGTTTTGCGTATCTGCCGATGGAAAATGGCATTCATGGCCCTTTGGTAGGTTGCCCCCGCATTTTTCAGACCGAAGGGCATGACGGTGTAGCAATATACCCCTAGAGGTGTCCTGAAGGAGGTGTGCTTTTCGTCATCGGGATACATCTTGATTTGATTATATCCTGAGAACCCGTCCATAAAGGACATTCGCTCGAATCCACAAGTATTGTCAATCATGACATCTGTGATTGGCAATGGGAATTCGTCTTTGGGGCAGGCCTCGTTTAGATCACGGAAGTCGATGCAGATCCGGATCTTCCCGTTCTTCTTGGCGACGGGGACGATGTTGGCTACCCAGTCGGGATGTTGTTCTTCCCGGATGAAGCCGGAATCGATGAGCTTTTGACTTCTGATTGAATTGCCTCCATTGTCTCTGGACGGAACCGTCGCTGCTGTTGTTTAACAGGCTTCATGTCCGGATTGATGTTGAGGCGATGCATAGCCACTTGAGGATCAAGTCCAGGCATGTCCTCATAATTCCAGGCGAAGACATCTATATACTCTTGTACAAGAGATATTAAATCCTTCTTCTCTGGAGGCGACAGGCCGTCACTTATGAAGATGGGTTTAGGATTGGCTTCATCTCCTAGGTTGACTTGAACAACCTTGTCTTCTGTGGGTGGTTCACGCTGTTCAAAGCGGATATCCCAAAGAGCATTCAAATGTTTGATCCAAGGATCTGTATCAGATTGGATCATTTCTTCATCTTCATCCTCCAGATGGCTTGTCGAAACCATGTTTACTGAAAGCCCTTTGAAGATGTTGCCGACACTGACATCTGATTCCCACGACGACGTGTCTGATGAGCAGTCATGACTTGACAGTCTCTCCGAATCAGAGGCTGATGGCACTGGAGTTGATATATAGCCCAACCCCCGGCGCGTCCGATGATAGTAATCAGGGGTTTTCCCTTTCGGTACAAAGGATCGAAGCAGTGTTCTTCTTCCTTTTCCGAAGTTCAACCCAGGCCTGTTGGTTAGATCATACCCCATGCGCTTCATCATCTTGAGCGTTCTTGGTTCATAATGATCGAACTGAGGGGATTCATCCTCACCTTCCGATTCTTCGTGGGGCATTGGTTCAGATGCGATTCGCCCAAAAAGTATTGGTCTTTGGCCTTTTCGTCCGGCTGGAACCATGAATACAGACTCTTGCGCGTCACCATTATCTTGGTATGTCCCGAAGGATGATTTCACCGGTACATGCAAAGATGTCAAGGCATCTATTGCCGACCAGAGGTCATCGTCCACGTCGGTAGTGGTATCCGACGGTATTGAATCGGAAACATACACAGGGAAATACGCAAAGTCTAAATCTTCATTAATGTACCAACCACCCGCATCGTCGGTGGTATCAACATCGAGCTTATTAGTGCTCTTTACAATGGGCTCCAACTCCCACAGGCACTCTTCTTTCTCAGGCTCAACGTCAGCTTCATTACCAGAGTCTGGCTCCTCTGGTTGTGGGGTTTCATTAGTCTCCTCCGGATCCTGATATAAGAGGGAGTCCGTGAAATAATTTTCAACCCCTTTAAACGGATGCCTTTCGGCAATCAACGTTCGGACCTGTCCACTCTCATCAATGTATTTCATGACTTGGTGGAGAGTAGAGGGAACGATGGAATTGCGGTGAATCCATGGTCGTCCCAGCAACAGGTTGTAGGAAGTGTCCGCGTCAATGACGTAACACGTCACTTCTGACTTGAGGCTCCCGATCTGGCATTTGAGCTTGATCTTCCCCATTGGGCGGGAGCTGTTGGCATTGAACCCGTAAATAGTCGTCTGGGTAGGGCTCAGACGATGGGTAGGAATGCCTAGAAACTGCATAACCCGGCGAGGTATGATGCTCAGCGCGGACCCTGGGTCTACCTGGATGCGGTTCACCTCGGATGACCCAATATACCCTGTGAAGTATAGGGGTCGGTCATGCTTCCCTTTAACCTGCATGTCATCTGTTGTGAAGGTGATGCAGGGAGCATTTGGGGAGGTGTGGAGGCAATCCTCTTCATCTTCCTCCCTTGGCACGCGGGTCATAAAGACCTCAGCATTTGCCAGAGCTTCTTGTAGAGCCTCTCTGGTTGACTTTGATAGCCTCAGGAGCTCATACAAGGTAATGCGTGCCGGGATGTTGGCTAGTTGAGCCAAGACGTCGAAGCGGTAAGGTGTCGAGGATTCTTCCGTTACACCTTTCGCAAGAACTCGAGAAAACCGAGTTTCTTTCTGCTTCTCCCCAGGCTGTTTAGAGGAGGGCTTGGCTGGTTCCACGGCTGGTTGCGGAGAAGCCGCTGCTGTCTCGCCGTACTGCTTCAAGTATGCCTGTCCTGAACGGGTCCCTGCCGTAGGTTGGCTGGGCTCTGCGGCCAGGACTATTGTTTCCTCTTCTGAGTCAGTCAGCGAGGGAACATCAGTGTCCGCTTCTCGAGAAGAGGCGCATATCACATGGCAAGATGAAGCCTTCCCTTTGCCTTTGGACTTCCTGTTGGTCACAGTCGTCCATTGTTGCTCGTCGACGAGGTCAGGGTGGACCCACATGATTTCCCCTCGAGGTGTAGGGACGGGTACCAAGCCTTTCTCCTGCTGCTGATGAGGGTCTGTGTTGACCACCCTCAGTTCTCCTTTCGGGACAGAGATCACCCCCACGGGTGTCGGGGGTCGTGTCCCAAACTGGAGAATCGACGTCATGTTGGCCGTCATCTTCTTCTGCTCCGGTCGGAGTTTTAATACCTCCGCGTCAATCAGAGCTTGAAGGATGTCCTTAAAGACATAGCAGCTTTTGGTAGGATGTCCGAGCATCCTGTGGTATAAGCAGTAGGTGGGATTGTCGGTCTTGCCGACCTCCTCCGGGCGCCTAATTTCAGGGAGCTTCAGTCGATTGCTCTTGTTGAGTAGCTTGAAGAGCGAATCGACGTGTTCCTCCTTGAAGGAATACTGCTTGTTGGGGCGTGGCTGGCTTGAAGAGCCACTTGCCCTGCCTGTTTGAGGTTTGGTGGGAGATTTGGTCTCCGTCGCCAAATTATCCTTCCGCTTGGTTTGGAGGGATGTGTCTGGTGCACGCCTTGTCGACCTCTCTGGCCTGGGCTTGCCTTCTTCCGCTCTGACGCGGGCGACAATCTCCTCAGCCTGTTCACCTTGCTGGACTAATTGTTTCCAGGTGCGGCTTTCAGCAACTCCTATTTGAGCAAGGAGTGAGGTTTGGAGATTATGGCGACATGTTTCCACCAGGGTGGCCTGGGTCATGCCGCTTGGACATCGGAGTGCCATGTTCCGAAATCTTTCTACGAAAGACTTGACGGACTCTCCCTTTCGCTGTTTTGTAGCTAAAAGGGTAGGCATTGTGACCTCCGAATCATCTTCGAAGAAGCGTGTTAGAAACAGCTTCTCCAAGTCGCCCCAGTTCTTGATGGAACCTTCGGGGAGCTTCATGAACCATTCAAAGGCCAATCCTTTCAGGGTGCCGATGAACAGTCGCGCCAGGATGGCATCGTTATCTACCACATTCCCGGTCTGGGATTTGAAGTAGTAGATGTGCTGGTTGGGTGACCCCTTCCCGTCGAATGCTTGGAGAGTTGGAGCCTTGAACTTAGGAGGGTACGGGACTAAGTCCCACTCAGCCGGATAGGGCCGGACTACCCCAGCTTCTTGGAGGCCTTTACGGTTGGTAAGGGCCTCGAGGCGCTGCTCCAGTTGACTCATTCTTCTAGCATGAGCCTTTCCCGGGGTCTGGTCGCTTCTTGCCTGCGACGAGGGCTTGGACACATCTGAGGTAGATCGTCGTGTCTCGTCAGAAGATTCGGAGGGTGGGCTTCCTCCCTTTCTCCCTTTCCCCTTCGGTCGTCTAGGAGGAGATCTCGCTCTTTCTTCAAGCAATTTCTCAAGCATATGCTTGAGGGAGTCAATGGATCTCTGTTGAGAGGCGATTATATCCATCGGGTGCTTCTGCGTCTGTTCTAAACGCCTGGTCGTCTCCTCAGGAGTGTCTGCCATGTAGGCGGAAGCCTCCTTCTCGACGGAAGAGTTTGAAGCTTGCGACCCCACTACAGCAGAGTGAGACTCACCCGTTCTAATGCCGCGGGCTAAGGCATTATAGTCAATTGGGGGAATGGCCCCCGTCCGGGTGCGAGTGTGTTGATACACTCCTTCCGGTACAGAGTCAGACTCGGAGTCATCTGGGCTGACTGCAATTTGTTTCCCCTTACTCCTGCTAGTCATGTTTGCAGTAAGCTCCGGGTATTCAACATCTGAGAAGGTTCTCCTCCTGTGGGAGCGTCTTCTCTTGGCTGATGGGGGAATCAGGGTCAGCTGTCTAATTAAAGACGGCTGGTGCACGCCTGACTCGCAATGGCATCCAGAGAGCATCTGGATGAGCTGTTGACAGCAGCATGGAGAAGTGGTCTGATTGGCACTCCTCTTCCTTGTCAAATAATCCCTCAAATCTGTGGGAGGGGGATTAAAGAGACTGGTCTCGCAACGTCGACGACGGGAGACAGTCATGTGCTGTTCAGCCTGGACACAGGTTTCAGAAACGCGGCTGTTGCGTCGCGGCTGCGTCACGCGCGTCTGGCGTCTCTGTTGATATGAGACGCGACTTTCGCGTTGCTGTCTGCTGCGTTGGAGCAGAGAGACTTGGGAGAGAGTGGGCTGCTGGGCCCCACGCCTATGGGCGCGTGCTTCCTGCGTTTGACAAGACGCAGAAGCTTCGCTTCGGCGTTTGGCAAGTTGGTCTTTAGAGGGCTCAACTTGGGGAGTCTCGCGTTTGGGTCGCCAAACACGGACCTCTCGCACTGGACGAGGTGCGGGCAAGGCATCGGATCGTACGCCGCGTTCAACCCCATCCAGAAAACCAACGGTTCCGACCGAGTGTTGACGCGCGCGTCTTCTCTGTCGACGCTCGGCATTCCGATTGCGCCGTGGAGGAAGAGAGAAGCCAACAACTTCCTGGTTTGTAGAACCAGGGGTGTTTGCCACGCGGGTCTCCTGAGAGACGCTGACGCGGGCGTTCTGTGCGACACGGTCGATCGCACTAGTAGATGTGCCAGGGACCACGCGGGCCTTCAGAGAGGAGTTGGCGCGTGTGCTCTGCGCGACGCGGTTGATCGCAGTAGAGGTGTCTGAGGTTACGCGGGCCTTCGGAGAGGCGTTGGCGCGTGAACCAAACTTGGCACAGTGGGCAGCAGGAGCACCCGACAGAGCCTCAGATTGGGCTTCAGGGGGCTGTCCACTTGAGACCCTGCGGCAGACGCGGGTCTTTGGGCTCTTGGAGCCAGAAGAGAGGAACTCTTCATACTTCGCCTGGTCGAACTCGACGACGAGGGATTCGACCATTTTCCCCTTACGGAGAACGTCATCTTGCACCACGGTGCGCTCGTCAGTAACGAAGGTAGTCCCCAGCGGAGTCGCCATCTCTTGTAGGGTGCCGGAAAACTTTGGTGGTCGGAGAAAGTGGTTTTAGCTGTAAAAGATTTCCTTGATTCAAGCGAAACGATTACAACCAAAAGAACTACTCTTCCCTCTTTTCCAGTTACAAGGGAGGGAGGATGTCTGAATCTTCCCTTTGTTTAAAGCTGGGTTCTTCGTGTGGCGATGGAGAGTGAATCTTGTTCTCCGTTGACCAGATGACCGTCCTGGACCGTCGGGGGTCTTCTCTTCGGTCGGTAGAAAGAGTAACTCAGCTCCGTCTACCAAAACTCTCAAAGAGGAGGTAGGCGAAGAGCGGCTAGTACTCAGTAAGCTCGCTGAAGAGTCGTGCTTCTCTCTTGATGATCCTTCTGCCTGGATTCGATCGATTTTGATGATGCCCTATCTCAAAGCTCTCTCTCTCTCTCAAAACTCTGATCTTCTGCCAAGCTTCGATCCTCTCAAGCCTCTATCCCTGTGTGTCTCTCCAAAAAACTCCGATCCTCTCTTCATAGCAAAACAAGGCTATTTATAGGGATCTCAGGGGGTGAAGGTGCCTCCTGAAAACGCTCCCGAATGAGGGGCCACTACCCGCTACATGCGCGGTGACTGGCCCCGCAATCATGGCAGTTGCAACTGAGACGCGGGCGTCGAGCCAAACGCGCCTTGAAGTTTGAGACGCGGGCGTCGAGCCAAACGCGCCTTGAGGTTTGAGACGCGGGCTTCGGGCCTTCACGTCTGGATGCTGAGGCGAGGGCGTCGGGCCGATGCGCCTTGATGCTGAGACGCGGGCTTCGGGCCGACGCGCCTTGATGCTGAGACGCGGGCTTCGGGCCGACGCGTCTGAACGTTGTGACGCGGGTGTAGAGCCAACGCGTCTTAATGCTGAGGCGCGGGCATCGATTCCTCGCGTCTAGAGCTTGAGACTCTGCTTCCTTAATGGCTGGTCTGTTAGTCATTTTTAGACAGCCTACAACCCCAGCATGATAACTAGACTTGTGATTATCACCTTTACGGGAACTTTACTTTATTATCCTGTATCATGATCAGTGACTTGTATTCCTGCTTTATATGCAGTGACCTGACTATATAGTACGTATGTACTCCTGATTCCTGATCATGTCCATTTCCTGTTATTCCCGTAAAGTGATAATTAAACTAATGAATCCTAAAAAGGACCAACTTGTATTGGGTCGGGGGAAACATGCGGATATCAATATGTGTTCGTGTTTACAGTGGCTTTTAGGAATGTTGTGCAACTACATGTTCCGGTCTGACCTGTGGGCCTCCAGGGGACCGAGGGGAGAGCTGGCTCCCTCATTACTGGTACCATCATGAAAAGGGCATACATAAGTCCCTCCTGTTAGCCTTGCGGCTGGTTTCCGTTTCCATGCAACGGAACAATCCTGGGCCGTGGTCCCGGGTATGTACGGGACCCACTGTAAACATAGTTCGTTGATACCCCCGCTGGTTTCCAATAACAACCTTGTTTTACTCGGATATGGATCTATGTGCGTTGGGACGCTAGTTCACATAGCTAGATATCAGGGTAAGACGAGTAATAATAAGTGTCATAATAACCGGCTCTTTAAGTTGTAAGTGGAGGTATGTGGAATGGGACGCATACTAAAGCCTGCAACTTAAACGGCTATGAATCTGTGATGTGCCTTACCATAATTACTTTGTTCCGGACTTTATATCGGATTTCCTGTTTTATGAGTATTATCGTATTATCTGCTCATATTCAGCTTTATCCATTGTATTCACTTGCCTCTTGTTCATTATCTTATCATGCCTGAGAACAGTCGGGTTGAATGGGCTTGGGTTATGGTGACATGAGATAAGGTATATAGATGAGGGTTTCCTTGTTTGGATTATTCCTTCGATGTACTAGTCTCATGGAACCGTAATCTGAAGCCATACGATCAGATTGCTTGTCCTTGGCTTTACATGACATGTACTCACCCTTGCTCGCCACTTGGTTTTCTTCACCACTCGCCTGGGGAGTATCATTTGACTCCCCTGGATCCTCATGTCCAGGTCATGGAGCTTGGAGCGTGTAGATTCTCCCCCTTGCAGATCAGAGTAGCGCAGCGGTAGCGTGGATCCCCAGTCGATCATCCAGAGCTCCATCCTTCCAGGCCCCTTGTGAGTCTCTCGAGTTTTTCTTTTAACTCGTGAGTGCCTTTCATTCTGTTCATACTTGTATATTTCCTTGTATTCTCGCATTTGCGCATATTAGTGATGTGATATTCATGTAATATTGGATCACTTCTGGTGATAACTCTGTGATTGTATTCATGTGTTGGAATGTATAATGCACCACTTACTTCCGTACTCTGATTCTTGTCTGTACTGATGCTTAGCGTATATACGGGAGGGTAGTTCTGACCTACGTATATACGTTGCAGTGACGTCCCCGTATCCGTGGGATCGGGGCGTTACACAACCACAATCTACCTCTACCGAAGAGGGATAACGCCCGTAGCCAATGCAACTCAAACACAATCACCTCTACCGAAGAGGGATCCAAACTCAATACCACTCCGATCAACCTCTACCAAAGAGGGATACAACAAAAGCAAGGAGGTTTACAATCTTGGAGGCTTAACCTCAAATACTTTCTCTTTTCTCTCTTTTCACAAAACAAGATCCTAAATAGATTAGGATAGAAGATAGCTCAAGTGTGGAATCAAGGTGTTTTTGAAAACAAGCAACAAAGAAAATACTTGGGAAAACTCTTGTAAAAGATAGAGAATGAAAACCAATATAAATATCTCAAATTCCTATTTTCTTTGATTTTTCAAAACCCAAAACAAAAGGATGAAATCTTTTTAGCACAAAAACTCTTTTCAAAATTAAAACACTGAAGAAGTCAGAATTTTTAGCTCTAAAAATCTTGGCCAAAATCCCAAAGAGTTGGGGTTTATATAGGCCCATCAGAAAACTAGCCGTTAGGCTGATGTGGCAGCCTGACAGGCTAACGGTCGACCGGCCCGGTCGACCGCCAACGGTCAGAATTGTGACCGTTGGGCAACCACGGTCAACCGGCACGGTCGACCCAAACAAACAGAGAGCACTGCTCTCAGACCGGTCGACCGTCCCAGAGCTGCCAAACGTGCACAGATCTGTGCACGTCGGTCGACCGACTCATCCTAGCCGACTGGGTCAGTTGACTTAGTCGACTGGTTGAAGCCTGGAACAGAAATCTGGGTCAGAAAAAACAGTTTAAAAATATTTTGAAAAATCTTTTAAGTCTTCTAAAATCCACAAAACTTGTTTTAACATTTTATATTGAAACACAAACAAGTGATAAAAATTTCAAGACATATATCAAACATATCAATTCATTTTTGAGTCTTGCAAATTTTATCAAAAACAAAACTTGTATTTTATCAAACTTAGATTTTTCAACACATGAATAGGATAGTCAAAATAAGTTTGTATAGGAAGTGTAAGCATGTATGTATAACTAGAATACATCTATTATACATATAAACCATGTAAACTTGTTTTGATCAATCATTCATGAAAACCAATTCCAAAACATGAAAACGTGTGTTTTTGTGCACTTGAGCATATCAACTATACTAAGCTTTACAAATGGATCTAAAACACACTAAACTATGGATACCTAAGTCTTCTTGACGATCTTCATCTTCAAGGTGACTCGATCCACAAAACCGTGATCCATGAGCTAGGCAAGGTGTGATCTTGAATCTTTGGCCCTGGAATCACCATGAAAAGCTTCTAAACTCCTTGTTGAAGCTAATCACCAACTAATATCTTGCTAATGATCTGAAACTTAAAATCACAAGAATATTAGTAAACATAACTACATGAGTTAATCATCATCAAAACTAGGGAGGAAGGCCTTTGGGCCAACAGACTGCACAGGAAGAACTAAGGCTAATCGACTAGAGCATGGCCTAGTCGACTAATGATTGGATACATGTATTAGTCGACTAATAGAAGTTATTAGTCGACTTATACTGCTACGCGGCCTGTTTCCAAATCTGATTTTGAATTCGTTTCTGATCCGAATTAGGAGTTTTTGGTTTCCTTTTCTTCATGAATTCTTTGGCTATATAAGAGGGGATAGTCTCCCCAATTTTTGTATCCCGAATTCCAAATCCCGAATTTTGAATCTCGAATCCCTGTAACCTGTAATTGATTGATTCAATAAGAACTCTCTCCTTACCCCGATGACGTAGGCAAATTGCCGAATCTCGTTAAATCTTGTGTTCTCTCTTTCTTTTCTTTGTTTAAATTGTTCGTGTCGTTAGTGGTTGTTCTCTAGGGGGCCATCTTCTCTGTCGTGTGGATTCCCAACAAGTAGTATCAGAGCATCCCAGGCTCAACATGGGATCGTGTGTTGATTCCAAGAGCATTGGTAGCTGTTCAGTGGAGATCGTGTGTCGATCTCGAAGCAGCATTGGGATTGTTCATGGGATCGCGTGTCGATTTGAGAACAATGTTTGGATTGCTCGGGGAATTAGTTTTGGTAGAGTAGATCGCTTTAAAAACTCTCCTAGGGTTTCACTTTGAGGTAAAGATTCTATCTTTATCTAGTTTTAATCAATTTATGTTTGGTTTTCTGCATTGTTTTGAGGAATCTATTGAGAAGATGGCTGGAGATGGTACATCTACGGTGAAATCAATGAAACCACGTCCGATGAAGATCAATGTGGTAAAGTTTAATGGCACGAACAATTTTGAGATGTGGAGGTGTGAGGTGATGGATGCATTGATGGTATCAAATCTTGAAGACACTCTATGATGGAAAGAAAAGCCGAAGGAGACTTCTGAAAAGGATTAGGACAAGACAAATAGGATGGCATGTGGGTCTTATAACGTCTTGTTTGACACGACATCAAGTATCATGTGCTATATGAGACATCTGCAATGAAGATGTGGGAGATTATCGAGAAGAAATATCTGACGAAGTGTATCGAGTCTCGACTGCTTCTAAAGAGGAGGCTTTATCGTTTTCCAGTTGAAGAAGGGACTCTCTGTTGCTGAACACATGAACGACTGCACAAAGATTCTAACAGATTTGGTTAATGTGGATGTGAATATCGAAGAAGAGGATAAGGCATTAATTCTTTTGAATTCTTTTTCTGATGAAGAGTATGAAACCTTCATCCTCACCTTGATTAATGGAAGACAATCACTTAACTATAATGATGTGCGGCTGCTCTTGTAAATTATGAAATAAGGAGGAAGGATAAGCAATCTTCTTCTAGTAGTACATCAGTAGAGGTAAAAGGCAGATGTTCTAATCGAAAAGGCAAGGCGAACGTGAGAGATCCAAGTCCAGACCAGATCTTAGAGATCTGAAGAAGAACCATTATACCTTCTGCAAAGAGATAGGGCACTGAAAGATTGATTGTCCAAGGATCAAAGATAAGAAGAAGGAGTCAAAAACCGAGGTAAATCTTGCACAGGTGATCAGTACACAAGCTTGTACTTCACAGGCAGGTGTGTAACACCCCGTTCCTGGAATACGTACTTGGATATGTATTCTAATTTTTTGATCATATTTTTCAATTTAGTTTTTTATTTATTTGTGCGATTGTATTGCATTGGATCCGGATTTGTCGACTCGGAGTCAACCCTAATCTAAACCGGGGACCCGATCCTAGTGTATTACTCGATTTGATCTTTTCGGTAGTCAGATTCGATCGATTTCAGTTTTAAACAA
>JAVJIF010023620.1:0-25135 GCA_038442645.1 Agave tequilana
ATAGGGGTGGTCTTTGGTACCCATACTCTTTTGGGTCCATGGGGGTTAGTACCTTTCTAACCCAAACAAATTTATTTGCTAAATTACAATTATTTATACGATCAAAACAAATTTAGACAAGATGGCCCTTACGTCCACAATGTGTACAAGTGTACACATGAGCATACAATGTGTGATGTTGTGACCGTGAGGAGGCATGTGTATGCCGTGGAGGGTGTGCATACAAGATGGAACTTGTTTCTTTCGAAACAAAGATTCCAAACGTGTATGACTCAAAACACATTTGACAAAGTGGAGCCCAAAAACATCAATATTCTTCTTTGGCATGGATATATCATTTTTAATTAAAGAAGAAGTGGACATGCTATAGATGAACTAGGTGAAGCTATCCTAGTATGGCAAACATGAGAATCAATATCAATTTTCAAAGATTCATTTTCTTTAAACGAGTTTCTAAATCCTTAGAGATAGAAGCAATTTTTTTTTTTAAAGAATCATTTTCTTTTACAACAAAATCAAGTTTAGAAGACATAACTTTATTTTCTTCAAATATATTACAATCATTTCTATTTTTCAAAAATCATTTCCAGGGCAAGTTCAAGCTTAGATTTCAATGAATCCATTTCATTAGAAATCGCTCTTTCTCTTGCAAAACCAAACCAAGTTTAGAAGACAATTTTCTTTTCTTTATTAATGCAAAAGTCTTCTTTTCAAAAAGATATATTTTTCTAATAATTTTTCACATAAATGTATAGTTCTTCATTCAAGGCATGGCATCAACATGATCATCACATGAAGTAACTAGCATCATCACAATCTAATTGCGTTTTTCGAGTATACCTCAAGGGAGTCATTCCCTTGGACCAGGAAGCATTGTGACTCGGATTTCCACTAGATTCTTCCTTCGGTTGAATGGGCAATTGAAGCTTAGAGGTGGTCAACTTGTTCCACACTGCAAAGGCGGAATCAAAGTTAGAAACAAGCATAAAATATTCTTTATTTAGCGTGCTTCTAATAGCCTCAAGGGCAAGTGTATGGCCCATATATGATTGCGGTTACCAAGATAGCATTCTTGGTAGCGCAAGGAAAACATGCAAGCCTAGGGTTTTTAAATACAAGGACATCCTAAAATTCCAGTGTCAATGTTGAAACATCAAACATGGGAGGTGACAAGCAATCCATGAGTGTGTGCAAACAAATATACGTGCAAATGCAAATGATAGATTTATCAAACCAAGATCTCACTCTTAGGTGGTTTAACCAAATATAAGGAGCGTAGCTCTGATACAAATGAAATCACTTAGAGGGGGTGAATAGGTGATAAGGCTAATCTAAGAACTAAATGCAGAATTACAAAACTAATTGCAACTACACTTAGTGCAATCAACGAGTGTAGCGAATTTCCCGTGAAGGGCTCTAGACTAACTCCTCTTGATCCTCTGAATAAGAGTTGAGGCGCTATATGAAGCTCTCGTGGTTAAGCACAAGTGTGGCACACACACACAAGCCAAGCATATAATATAAATGAGCAATATGAATAGATGCAAGGCACAACACAAGCATATAAGATTTGACAATATGAATGATGCAATAAAATAAAAGAGAGAGAGGGTTGAGAGGACAATTGATCAACGCAAACAATAAGATGTGTTTCGAGGTTCGAGCACCGAGTTCTACGTCCCCGCCTTCACCGAGAAGGATTTTCAATCCACTAGGAGTACTGAACTCCTCTCTCAACCAATAAAACTAGGGGGGCAATTCAGACCTGACCGCCAGACCCGACCCGACCGACCCAGAGTAAGTGGGTATGGTTTGAGCTATACGGGTTTGGGTCATAATCGGGTCGACCACCAGACCCGATTAATAAATGGGTCGGGTCGACCCAAACTCACCAAACCGCTAAGACCCGCTAAGACCCATTTACCTTTTATATTTTTGATCCAGAGATTTTTTTTTGGGAATCATTTATCATTTCCGCTCAGGACTTCATAATTTAGCTCTCCATCCTTTCTTCATCAAAATCCAATAACATACACATTGCACATCTTCTATGAAAAACCTAAAGCCCCTTAATTTTAACCTACATTCTCATAAATAAACAAAATTATATTGCATAAACAATCCTGAGTTTGTCTCAATCCCACTAATACTTTCACCTTTATTTCAGAGAGAATAAGAAGCATTGCATTGATATACATGATTTATGATTTTTAACTTATTGAAACAACATTATACCACTGTCATCTACTATAGAATGCAAGAACAAGGTTCCTACAAAACATTTACCGCTAACGGGTCGACCCGACCCGCCGACCCATTTAGTTAAATGGGTCAAATGGGTCGGGTCGGGTCGACCCACAAAATACTGGGCGGGTTGGGGTTTGGTTTTGACCCATATAAAATAAATGAGTCGGTCGACCCGAACCCGATTATGGTCGACCCATTAAGACCCGGACCCAATTAGACCCGACCCGACCCAATTGCCACCCCTAAATACAACCTCTACCGAGGTAATACAATGGTCTACCGAAGACCGGAGTACCAAACTCCACCAAATCCACCTCTATCGAAAGGGATACAAGCACAATCCACCTACCGAAGAGGGAGCAACCATAAAGAAAAAGGGGTTACAGCAAGGTGGTATATCTCCAAACCACAACAATTTCTTTTCCCACAAATAAATGATCCTATAGAATAGGATAGAGTGATATAGCTCAAGTGGAAAACAAGTGTTTTGATCAAAGAAAATCTCTTGGGAAAATACCAAATAGATATAGATTTTTAGATCAAGAAACTAATTCCCAAAACTATTTTTTGAAATAAAACAAAACACTTTAAAACAAATAAGATGGATCTTTTTGCTCTTTAAACACTTTTGAAAACTTGCTTTGAGAATAGGGAAAATTTCGCTCTGAAAAATCTTGTCAAAATCCCAAAGAAATGGGGCTTAAATAGCCCTCCATCAAAAACTAGCCGTTGGGACTGTTTGTCAGTCCTGCGGCTGGCGGTCGACCGGACGGTCGACCGCCAACGGTCATATTTTTGACCGTTGGAAGAAGCCGGTCGACCGCTCAAACCAGAGAGCAAAGCTCTCTGGCCGGTCGACCGCTCGGTCGACCGTGCCTTGAACCTGGACAACGTGCACAAGCTTGTGCACGTCGGTCGACCGATCGGTCGACCGACTCTGGGTCCGGTCGACCGGCCCTGTCGACCGCCAGAGCCTGGCAGGTTCTGTTTTGGGTCAGAAAACTGAGTTAAAAAATTATTCTAAAAATTCCATAAATTTTCTAAAAATCCACAAAAATAGTTTCTAATTGTATATATGACATACAAATATGTAATAAAAAATTTCAACATAAATATCAAACATTTTGAACCATTTTTGTGTTATGGAAAAATTATCGAAAACCAAAAACTGTATTTTTCAAACTTTGATTTTTAAATAAACTTTGTCCAAAACATATCCAAATACAAAAACTATTTGTGTTGGATTAAGTATTATGTTTTGTCTTTTTTTTCCCAAAAATATGTTTGTTAAAAACACAAACACCAACCTCATGAATAGGCATCTCAACATAAGTTTGTGTAGGAAATAAGCTTACATGTATAAGAATATATCTAATATACACTTAAACAAAGTAAACATGTATTGATACTATCTATTTCATGAAAACCAATATCGGTTTAAACCAACAAACCGAAAAAACCAATATCCAAAACATGAAACGTGTGAGTATTGTGAACTTGAGCATATCACACTATCTAATCTTTACATATGGATCTAAAACAGAAACTAAACTAGGATACCTAAGTCTTCTTGACGATCTCCATCTTCAAGTTAACTCGATCCAAAACTCCGTGATCCACCGAGCTAGACTCCAACGAGTGCTATGTATGATTCTTTATGCTCGGGCTCTTGAATCACCATGTGAAAGGCTTCAAAACTCCTTTGTGTGAAGCTAATCACCAACTAATATCTTGATTAATGATCTGAAACTAAACATCACAAGATTATTAGTCATCATAACTACAGGAGTTAATCATATCAAAACTAGAGTGGAAGGCCTCTGGGCCAACATTTAAGTCATGGGGGAAGCTTAGAAAGAACTTATTTCTGCGCCTATTATTTCTGCTCCTAATTAGGCCCAGCCATTTGAAATCATTTATGATGTATCTGATTTTGCTATTGGTGCTGTTCTAGGAAAACGCATCGATAATAGGCAGCACGTGATTTACTATTCGAGTAGGACCTTGAATGACGCCAACAGAATTATACAATAAATGAGAAGGAATTCTTGGCCGTTATTTTTGCGTTAGAAAAGTTTCGGCCTTACTTGTTAGTTCGAAGACGGGTATTTTTACGGATCACTGGGCTCTGAAATACCTCATGACCAAGAAGGAAGCAAAAGCCCGACTGATTCGGTGGATCCTTTTGCTTCAAGAATTTGACTTAGAAATCCGGGATAAACGAGTATAGAAAATGTGGTCGCTGATCATCTCTCACGAATTCCGAATGCACCAACCATCCAAGCTCCGATCAATGAGGATTTCCCAGATGAGCACACTAGCCATTCTTAAGGAACCTGGTATGAGGACATTGTTAATTACCTGGCCACGGGACAATTACCCGCTGATGGACAAAGCAAGACCAATACCGCTTCTTTGCCCAAGTATGGTACTTCTTCTAGGAAGAACTGTATCTTTTTAAGTATGTTCCTACAAATTATAGACGATGCATACAGAGGAGGAGGAACAGAGGAGTGTGCTCAGCTTTTGTCATGACCTTGCATGCGGAGGACACTTGGTCCCCGCAAGACTGCAGAGAAGGTTCTACAAAGTGGGTTCTACTGGCCCATTTCATTTTATCAAAGACTCATATCATTTTTGCAAGTCATGCGCAAATTGTCAGAAAATCAGGAAATTTCAAGAAGAGACATGATGCCCCTGAACCGATCCTTGAAGTTGAAATTTTGATGTTTGGGATATCGATTTCATGGGGCCATTTCCCCAATTCCTTCGGCAACCAGTTCATTTTGATTGCTGTAGATTATGTCTCTAAGTGGGTAGAAGCTGTGCCAACTAAGACGAATGACAACAAAGTGGTTGTCAAATTTCTCAAAGAGAACATCTTCTCCCGATTTGGCACCCCTAGAGCGATAATTAGTGATAATGGATCACATTTCTGCAACAGAGTTTTGAAGCTCTGATGCGAAAATATTCCATCAATCACAAGTTATTACTATGTATCACCCCCAAACAAATGGCAGGTCAAGTCACCAACCGACAGATCAAGCTCATTCGGAAAAGACTGTCGGACAAAACGAAAGGATTGGTCGGTTAAGCTCAAGATGCATGTGGGCTTACCGTACTGCTTTTAAGACAGTTCTAGGGATGTCTCCTATATAAATCGTGTGGCAAGCCTGTCATATGCCAGTATTAAGCAGTCAATTTTGATTTGAGTAAGGCCGGTGAGCTAAGGAGACTGCAGATTTCAGAATTAGAGGAGATACGGAATGAAGCCTATGAGAATGCTCGAATCACCAAAAGCAGAACAAAACTTTTCATGACAGATCATAACCCGGAAAAACTTTGCCCCGGGAGATAGGGTTCTTGTGTAACTCTAGGCTTCATATTTTCGCGGGGAAGTGAAAACGCGTTGGTCGGGACGTTCATTGTGCGCACGTTTTCCCACACGGTGCTGTGCTTATTGCAGACCTAAAAACAACACGGAATTCAAAGTGAATGGGCAAAGACTGAAGCCCTTCTTGACCACTGAGCCTATGACTCCGGATGATAGTGTGCTGACTCTTTTTGCCCCGTCATACACCTACCACAACAATAAATAAAAAAAACAAAACAAAAGCAAAACAAAAAAAAATGTTTATATGCTTACCCCTTCTACATTCTTTTGACATTTTTAGCCTATTCGAACTTGGCCGGCCCGAGTCCACGAAGACGGTGACATCATTTCTTTCTCTATTTATTGCATTGAATTTCCATATGCATTCATTGAGGACAATGCATTAGCTAGGTGTGGGGGGGGGGGGGGGTGCTAACACTTTTTCTTTTTTCTTTTATTCTTTGTTTTCTTTCAAAAAAAAAAAAAATCTCCAGATAGAAATGAAATTTCATACTCTTTATAAAAATACCAAAAGATTGTAGGAATACGCGAACCTTATAATAAATCTTTATTTTTGCCTAAATAAATAAGAAAGATTGGTTTGACTAAAAAAAGTTAGAAGGATAAGAAAAATAACTCATACGTTTATTTAGCCTTAGTAGATTATGCATAACGCGCACACACATGCTTGGGATTTAGAGACACAACTCTGAAAAAAAGCTAGATAATTGTGCCTCATGAAGCATGATTACTCACGCCAAAAAAAATTCTATATACAATAATGTATAAATAAATCTTGATTTCATGGCCTACTCCACTTGCATATTTGACCTGAAGGGTGGTTTTTCCACCTGGTGCCCTAAGAACATCTGGTTTGGGAGTCATTGGTTGATATGTTTACATAAGTAAAAGTAGATAGCCTAATGTAACCAAGAATAATAAGTAAATATTAATAAAATAAATGATATTCAAAGTTGAGTTGAAAAATCTCAAGCACATCAAACTTACACATTATGCATATCTATCTAAAGCAAAATAAAAGAATGAACTAGAAGTACAAGATCTTTCTAATTTAAAGAAAAACGATAGTTTCTTCTTTTATAAAGGCTAAAGTATAAGAGGACTTATGAGGGTTAAATCTAATTCTTACATCATTCGGTCATTTTTACTTAGAATTGAAAGTTCTTTTCATGAAAAAATTTCTTTCTAACAACTAACTCTTTTCTTTACTTACTGGATTTTGTGGGTGCAATCCGCTGAAAACCCTCAGGAGACAACACTCCTCCTCTAGGGGAAACCTAAAGGTTTAAAGGCTTGTTGCACATGCTCAGTGCAATCGCGTCACCTGCGAAAGTGGTATAATATTTCTTATTTTTGTTTTGCTCGGACGAGCAAAAAGATAAGTGTGGGGGTGTGAATAGTCTCTAATTTTGCATAATTTTCATCACAATCTCATATTTATTCATGTAAAATTTTGCTAAATAAAACCTTGCTTGCTTGATCCTAGGTCCATGGTATGCAAATGAAGAAGAAGACCTAAATCACCATTTAATTGGTGATTAAAAGCTTACTAATAGCCATTGACTTTAGAGTGAAGATTTTGTCAGCCTAAGCATCAAATCGCAAAGATCAAGGCGTCAGAAGACAGACTGGGCGACGTGCTGCCCGAAGCAAGAGGCGCGCCCCCTAGCAGGGCCGCGGAACGCGGCCCTGGTGGCCGCGTTTCCGCGCCCTTTGGCGCGCGCGCCTACGCTTGGGCCAGGGTCACCCACGTGGCCCCTTTCCCCCTGGTGCCTATAAATACCCCCAGGGGTCTTCAGTTGAAGCAGATCCAGAGTTAAGCAAGTCGTGTAGTTTATTTTAGTTTGTAGTTGTTGTCGTTGTTCTTCTTTTAGTTTTAAGTTTTAGCCATTAGAGTGAAAGAGAGAGAGAGTGTGTAAGTGTTGTATTTGAAGGGTGATAAGCTAATACAAGTACTACTTCTCTTCCTTCTTTCAATTTACTTGTACTTTCATTTGCTTTACTTCCTTGTTATAGTGTAAACTCATTCTCTTTACTTCTTCCTTTGTTGTTTCTTGTTGTAGTGTAACTCCCTTCTCTACTTCTTTCCTTGTTGTTTCTTTTACTTTATGACTAACTAACTTTTCTTAGCATGGCTAACAACTACTAACCCACTAATTTCTAACACTTGATTGATAACCAAATGAGTCAATAGTGTCAAACAAGCCTTGTGCAAAAAAGAGCTATGGCATCTTAAGACGAGGGTTCTAACTCAAATTTACCTACAAGTATTTACTTTCTTATACTTCATCCTTAATGAGTTTTGATGATCTATGGTTGTGTACTTTACTTGTTATTGTAAGTTAGAGACTTTTCTTTTAACTTTGCCGATACCGTTAGTGCACTCGTGTCTTCCCTTATTCTCGCCTTCTATTAGATCTTGATAAGGGAATGTCCGAGTTTTTGTCGTGTAAAGCTAAGTTTTAGGATGAACTTTCACTCGATTTTCACGTGAATAGTTTCAAGGCAAAAGGTTGTGTTCGCCTATGATCATCGTGAGGCTATCTTCAAAAGTTAAAAAATAGTGGAGCACTTTGTAGAAAGTTAGCCATGCATTTTTACAACTAAGAAAAAAAATCCACTTTTACATACTACCAAAACATTTTTCCAACAATTCTCAAAAATAACTTGTTTTCACTTTTCAATTATTTATTTGGAAACAAGAACTTTCTTTCTTCTTGAACTTTGAAACCGCATCAAGCTTCCATCGCTCTCCCTCCTTGTGGATACGACCCGTATAGCCACTTCGCTACTACGGAAGAATCGCAAAAGCAGTAACATCAACCCACACTTCCTTCTCTTATTTTAGTGCTTGCTTTTTGTCGATCAAACCTTTACTTGATTTAAGTCACTTTCCTAAGTCGGTATTAGTTCCCGTACTTCCTAAGTCTAAGTCAATCATTCTATCTTTTCACACTCCATTTTGGGACAAGGCGGTTGACAAAATTGACTCCGAAATTAATTATGAAATTTGAAAATTAGTTGGGGTTAAATTTTTAATAAAAATCCTTCATGTATACATCATTTTAGTTTGGTTATATTAGAGAGATTTCTGGTGGGTTCTTCCGAATTCCATGCAAAGTCAATTGGGCTGCATTTCGTAGACCAATCAGACCACCACCGGAACCACCACCTTAAGGTAGTATTTTTCTTCCCTGTCTTCTTTTTCATGCATCTATGCATTAATTCATACATTGAGAACAATTCATGAGATAGGTGTGGGGAGTGTTCTAGCATAACTTAAGTTTTTCTTTTTATTAAATTTTTAACATTTTCTTTACTTTTAAAAACTTTTTGAAAATAGAAACAATATTTTGACATATTTTTTTGTAAGAAATTAAGTCAATTTTAAGAAATAGGAAAATCAAATTAGGATTTCTTAAACTTGATCAAAAGAAGATTATTTGTTTGATTTTTAGGGTTAGGAAGATAATTTGTCAAAGTAATTTAGTCTTGATCTTTACCTTAATGAAATATGCACACTTCATACACTTACACACTTAGGGTTCAAAAACAAAGATCCTTATGCCTTAAAATATATATAATATATATATATATATATATATATATATATATATATATATATATATAATATATATATATATATAAAAGATAAACAAACCTAATTATTGATTAGTTAGGTGCTTTGCCTAAGCAAGCCTTAGTATTTATGCGAAAGATGATTAGATAAGTTTGAGAAAAATATATATATAAAAATCCTCTTATTAAAATGGGTATTCATGCCAGATAAAGCATAAGTATTCACGCCTAAAAGCAGTTCATATAATAAAATCCTTAGTTTTGAGTCCTTGTTTGCTCGAGTCCTTAAGTCCTTGGAGTATTTCTCACCCGGTGCCCTAAGACCGTTTGGTTTGGGAGTCACCGATTAAAGGCTCGTTACATGGGCAGATTAGAAAGCCTAATAAAAACTAAGGAATAATACCACTAATATATATATATATATATATATATAAAAAGGCATAAGAGTTAGAGTTAAAGAACCCTTAGTCAAAATTTTCACGGTCACAAGGTGCATATGACTTAGGGTAAAGTAATAGACTAGATGAGAAGTATAATTTGGCCCCTTACTTTGATTGATAACAAATTTTTGAATAAAAACTAAGTTTAGGAATGAAAAATTCTGTTTTCCTACAACTTATAAATTGCTTAAATCTTACAATAATATTTCAAATATTTTCTTTCAAACTGTGTTTTCAAAATACTAACATTTTCTCTTTCTTTACGGATTTTGTCGGTGTAATCCACTGAAAACCCTCACGAGATAAAACTTGTCCTCTAGGGAAAACCTAGAGGTTTAACGGCTTTTGCACATACTCAGTGCAATCGCGTGACCTGCGAAAGTTGTCTAATAATCCTTAGTATAGTTTAATTGTTTTGCTCGAGGACGAGCAAAAGATAGGTATGGGGGTGTGATCGGTTGCTAATATTACACATTTATTATCATATTCTCATACTTATTATAAAATAAACTCTGCTTTTTCCTAATTATTGTTTAATTTATTTGCAGGCCCATTCCTAAATGAGAGGGAAGAGAAATGAGCCCAAAAGCCCATCAAATTCTGATTTAAATCAGAATTAATTTGAAGTCAGTATATCAGGGCAGATCAAGTCGGTTCAGATCGGTTGAAAACTAGTGGGAACAAATCCCTACAAATCAATCGGTTGAAGCCAAAGATCAAAGACCATTTCGTCAAAATCTCAGACTTAAACTGCAAATCTAGCTGAAGATAAAAGCAAATCGCAACGCCAGGGAATACCACCAATAGGATGTGGCCACCTGGCCACACCCTGACTGCAGAAACATAGCAAATGCCGTGTTTTCGCGGCTTTGTTGGTGAGTTAGGGAGAGCATTTGCTTCCCTATCTTCATATGCTCTCCTATATTAGGTTTTGCCTATAAATACTGCGATTTTAGAGCGTACAGGGAGCGAGGAGGTAGAGATAGAATTTAGTCCACTTTTTCATTTTTTGTAGTGTAGGTTTTTATTTTTCTTTAATGTAATTTTCAGTTTTAATTTATGCAAATCAGAGGAGATCAGAGTTTCATAGGAGAATGAGAATGAAGTTTGTGCTAAGAGTGACACCAGTGTAAGATTTTCTTCTTTTCTCTTATTGTTATAAAATCGAACTTGTAGTTTTCCTTTTGTATGTACTTTGTTTTTGTTCTTCTTCTTCTTCTACTTTCTTCTTTTGGTACCAATTGCTATCCAAGTGAGTCTTAAAGTATCGAAAGAGCCTTGCCTTTGCGAGTGCCACCGATGGCTCATGACGATGAATTTGAGTTTCATTCTGTATCACTTCATACTTGCAACGTCTTGAAGATATAATGTCGAGGAGACGGAAATTAACTCTTATGGGCTATACGTTGATCACCTCACTTCAAGGTAACATCATTGTAAAAGATTCAAGGTAAGCATTTGGCCAAGGAGGTAAGTAACTTTTAGATTCTTTTCTTTTAATTCTTTAGTTTAGAACACCACAATCTATACTTCTTTTATCACTCCTTTTTCCATTTCTTTGTACATATCATTTATAGTTTCTCCATCTTCTTAATCTACCATCTTCTTCCTAATTTAACTTTAACTCAAGTTTTCCTTTTTTTTAAAGAACTAAAGAAGAACTTAACATACTTTGTAGTCTAAAAGAGAATTTACTAAAAAGCTTCTATCGCTAGTCCCTCCTTAGGGATCACGACCCGCATAGCCACTTGCTATTACTGTAGAATTGAGTAACTTGCACTCTTTAATCTTAAAATCTGAAATGCTGTATTTTGTGTGCAGGTTCCAGCTCAATCAACTAGCCATGCCATTCCCTCAGCATGATGAGTTGTCGAGGATTTCTGTTAGGCTTAAAGGGCCAACATTTTCCTCTATCCATAGTCAT
This sequence comes from Agave tequilana, assembly GCA_038442645.1. NCBI lineage: Eukaryota > Viridiplantae > Streptophyta > Magnoliopsida > Asparagales > Asparagaceae > Agave > Agave tequilana. The sequence continues at coordinate 11,585 of JAVJIF010023620.1, forward strand.
TAGAGGTGTTGGATCATTTTTGTTACTTTGAGTAACGTGATGCCTCCCCTGGGTTTTCACTCTGTAGGTGGGTTGGGATGAAGATTATCATTGCTCGTGGACTCTCTGTTAATCCCTATCTTGTTCCCGTATTGGAAAGATTCTGCAGAGGGATGTGTATGAACCTTCTTCAATGAGTTCAGCTTGACAAGTCATCGGCTAAACCCTTTGATCTTTCATACGATCGGTCACCATTCGATCAGTCACCATGTCTTAATGTGAATGTGGAAACAGTGGAAAGGTTCTACAAGAGAATGCATCATGAACTTCTTCAATGAGTTTGGTTTGATAAGTCATCAGATAAACTCATCTGATTGGTCGGACCCTTTTGTCGTTGGGTCGAGCTTCGATCGATCTAACAGGAGCAGGGAGGCATGTCACTATAAACCATCTACCTGAAACTATTTCTTAGACATGCTTGACTTCAAAATATGACCTATTCTTCTAAGTGAAGATATGTATATGTTTATATACTAGAGAAGAGTGACAAGGCTAAAATAATTTGACGCCTTGTTTCTTCTTCAATGTCATCGGTGTTCGATCGGCTCGACACTAGTCGACAATGAATTAGAGAAGAGCAATAAGGCTAAAAATCAAAATTCATAACCTTGATTCTTCTTTGATGCAACCGGTGTTCGATCGGCTCGACACTGGTTTATGGCAGTATGATGTTATTAGAGAAAGAGAGCAGCGCTCTTTTTAAATGTCTTGGATCTGATCAGAGGTGTAATGTTAACTTGATCATAAGAAGGGTCCTATCAAGGGTAATACTTCTTTAAGAACCTGCCATTGATCGGCATCATGAGCGTATCATCGTTTGGGGTTACAAGGCGATATGCTCCATTCGAATAGACTTTTTCTATCATGAACGGTCCTTCCCATTTGGGCTGAAATTTGCCTTTGATTTTTTGCGTCATGATCATTGGTCGTCTGATGGCTAAAAACCAAATCTCCTTTCTAGAAAACCCTTTGCTTAACCTTCTTATTGAAGGCCTTGAGATTCGCGCTTGATACAACTCAATATGTTGTTGAGCTTGTAATCACTTCTCATCTAGGACTTCGAGCTCTTGAAGACGTAACCGATCATTGTCCTCTTTTGTCATTCTGGGCATTAAACTGACTTGTAATGATGGCATCTGGATTTCTAACGGTATGACTGCTTCACATCCATTTACTAGAGAAAAAGGCGTATTGCCTGTCGGGGTCCGAACTGTGGTTCGGTAGGTCCAAAGACATTCACCAAGCTTCTCATTCCAGTCTCATTAATTTGATGAAACGAATTTTTTAAGTAGCTTGATAATTATCTTGTTGAATGCTTCCTCCAAGCCATTAGCAGCGAAGTTATAAGCGGTTGATGCCACATTCTTGATCCGGTACTTATCACAGAACCGGTAGATACCTGACTTACAAATTGGGACCACTATTGTGAATAATCCGCCTAGGAATACCAAATTGATGGATGACATCGTGTTTGATAAAATTAACCACATTGGAAGTTTTAACTTCAACAAGTGGTATAATCTCTGCCCACTTTGAAAAGTAATCGGTTATTTCTTAGCTAAACCGATGATCTTTTGTTGATGAGGGGTTGATAGGCCCTATGACATCGATTCCCCATGCGTCAAATGGCACGAAGTAGCAGTCGGATGAAGTAGCTCCGGAGGTTGATGTATAAAGTCTGCACGGATTTGACAGGCTTTACATCTTTGCACATATTGATGGCATCAGCTATCATGGTTGGCCAATAATATCCAAGTCTGTGTAATCAATCTTTGAGCTTTGGACCTGGTTGATGAGCTTCGCATATACCGTCGTGCGCCTCTTTAAGCACTTCTTGTGCCTCTGAATTAGAAAAGCAATGGAGGAGGATACCGTCATATGAGCGACGGTTAAAGTGTTTTTATTGAATCATAGTAGAAACGGAAAGACCTTCGTCTGATAGAAGCTGCTTCTTTAGGGTCATCCGGAAATATATCATGCAAAGCATAGTCAATGAGGGGAAATTGCTAGTCTCTTGGTTCAAACCCCGTCGAGGTGATATGGACCTCCTTGGTATTTTAACACATGTTTAGGACAAACAAGGTGTCGAGTAGCCACTGTAAGATGATATGTTTGTTAATCGGTAAGGCTAATGTTGCTGCTAGTGTAGCCAAAGCGTCAGCCTTAGTATTTTGGGATCGAGACACATAACCAATATAAAATCCATCAAATAAATTAGCCATTTTGATGACTGAATGATAATAAGGTACCAAATCTCCGTGGCGGACCTCATATTCTCCTTTAACCTGATTAATAATCAGTTTAGAATCACCATAAGCTTCGAGGTAGCGTACCCCCATCTCATGGGCGAGCCGAAGGCCAACGAGTAGAGCGTTATATTCTGCCACATTGTTGGAACATGGTTCCGTCAATGAGAACGCCTTAGGAAGGATATGACTTTGTGGTGAGATATACACAACTCCCACATTAGCAATGATCTTGCCTTTAGTGCCTATTCTTGATGTTCATCAAAGAACATCTGCCATACTTCATCCTCTGAAGTTATATTAGATTCGAAAACCTCATCTGGAATATTTCATGAAGTTTTGAGCTTTTCAGAACTGGATGAGCAGCCAGGAAGTCTGCAAACGCCTGACCTTAATTGCCTTCTGAGGGACAAAAAGCACGTCGTACTGAGACAGAAGGAGGGCCCACTTAGCTAATCTTGAATTTAGTGATCCTGATTTTATCATGAGGAGACGCAAAGGATTCACTCTGGAAATGACATGTATGGTTTGGCCACCAAGTAATGCTGCGTCTTTTGAATAGCAAAGACAAGAGCTAAGCATTCCTTCTCAACAGGGTTATAGCGAGATTCAACCCCTATCAGAGTCTTGCTTAAATAGCAAATAGCCTGTTCGTGCCCGTCATCGTTCTTTGAGCAAGCAGGGTACCAAGAGAATGGCCCATAGCCTTCACATAAAGCAAGAAAGGTTTTCTTGATGTAAGGGTCACCCAAAACTGGAGGTTTAGCGAGATATCTTTTGATATCCTCGTAAGCTTCTTGACAGGTTTGATCCCATACAAAAGAGACACCCTTTTTCATGAGCCGGATGAATGGTTAACAGCGGCCTGAGAGATTTGTGATGAACCTTCTGATATAGGCCAGTCTGCCTTGTAGGCCCCTAAGCTCTTTGAGATTCTTATGTGGATGCGCGTTTGGATAGCTTTGACTTTATCCGGGTCAAGATGGATCCCTTTTGATGTGACAATGAATCCTAAGAATTTGCCACTCGAAACTCCTAAGAAGAATTTTGTCGGATTCATTTTCAGTCATGAGCTCGCATTATATCGAATATTGTTCTCAAGTCACGAAGATGATGATTCTTATCGCGACTTTTGACAGCAATATCGTTGATATAACATTCTATCCTCTTTCAGAGGTGGTCACAAAAGATTGTACTCATTGCACGTTAATAAGTTGCTCCCGTGTTTTTAATCCAGAGGGCATCACGGTATAGCAGTATACCCCCAATGGTGTCCTGAAAGATGTATGCTTTTCGTCATCGGGGTACATCTTGATTTGATTGTATTCCGAGAACCCATCTATGAAAGACATTCGTTCAAACCCCACACGTATTGTCAATCATGACATCGGTGATGGGCAATGAGATTCGTCTTTGGGACAGGCTGTATTGAGATCACGATAGTCAATACAGATCTGAATTTTTCTATTCCTCTTAAGAATAGGAACAATGTTAGCAACTCAATCTGGATGTTGTTCCTCCCGTGTAAAACCACATGCGATGAGTTTGTGGAATTCGGCTTCAATAGCTTCCGTAACGTTCGGGCGAAATCGTCGTTGTTGTTGCTTGACTGGCTTGGCATCAGGCTTGATATTCAGACAATGCATGGCTACTTGCGGATCAAGTCCAGGCATATCTTCGTAATTCCATGCAAAGACATCGATATACTCTCTTACGAGTATAACCAATTCTTCTTTCTCTATAAGTGATAGGCTTTCACTTATAAAGATGGGTTTAGGGTAATCTTGACTACCCAAGTTAACTGGATCACCTTGTCTTCAGTAGGTGGTTCGCGTTGTACGAATCGCTTTTCCGACTAGAAATGCAGTTGCTGAGCCCATGGTTCAACATCAATAGCTTCTGCAGGCCCCCAAATGACTACTTAAAGTCATGTTAACGGAGAGATTCTTAAACATTGCTCCCACACTGACATCTGATTCCCACTCAGAGGAAGAGGCAGAGCGTGACAGGATCGGTTTGTTGTCTTCAGATCGAATCATTGTAGAAGGTGGAGGTGTAACATATCCCAACCCCTGCGTGTTTTATCATAGTAATTTGCGGTTTACCTTTTGGCACGAAATTACGTAGAAAACCACGTCGCCCTTTTTCAAAATTTAGGCCACTCCCACGCTACAGGCTATATTCCATTTTTCTCATCATATGCTGCGCTGATTGTGTATAATGGAAAAACTGCGGGGGCTCTGAGTCTGAACTCGAATCTGTGATCGTAGACCTTCGTAGTTGGGCTCTACCGAATATTATTGGGCATTGACTTCTTTTGGATGGAGGGGTCACAAAGACGGCTCCTTCCACACATTCTACAGATGTGTCTAACATGCTTGATTTATGCAAGGGCAGGTGTAGAGAGCTATTAGCAACAAACTGAAATAATCCGACACTCACAGGATAATTAAAGATAACGTTGTCATTAATCACCCATTCATCATCATCCTCAGAGGGATTATTACATTGAGGATTATTGAAGCATGCTATAATTGGTTCCTCGATCAAAGTAGCTGGCATGTCTCCTTCAAACTCTGAATCTGCCTCATTGCCACTGTCATCGTTGTCAGGTGATGGTTCTTTTGATGTTTTACTAATTTCCTGATATAGGAGGGCATCAGTAAAGTAGTTTTCCACCCCTTTGAATGGTTGTTTCTAAGCGAACACCGTTTGTACCGTTGTATCATCCTCCACGTATTTGAAGCATTGGTGTAGAGTAGAGGGAACAATCTAGTTAGCGTGGATCCAAGGTCATCCTGACAACAAGTTATATGAAGTGTCAGCGTCAATGACATAACATGTCGCTTCTGATTTCAGGTTCCCGATTCGACAATGGAGTCGAATCTTTCCAAGTGGGTGACTACTCCCTGCGTTAAAACTGTAGATCATCGTAGTGGTTGTAGACAACTGATACAGCGATATGCCAAGAAAGTAGAGGAGCCTTTTGGGGATAATGCTGAGTGCAGACCCTGGATCAACATGTATTCTATCAATGCACGTCGAACTGATGCATCGGTATAGTACAAAGGTCGATCGTGTTTGTTATCCTTGAGAAGCATGTCCTCAACTGTGAAAGTAATAGCAGGTACTTTCAACTGTACATGATGACATTCAGAACACGAGGGTTGAGTGTCATCCCTAGGGGCTTCTGGCGTATGTGTCAGAAATGATTCTGAATTAGCCAGTGCATCCCTGAGTGCTCTCTTGTCTCCTTTGAGAGGCAAAACAGCTCGTGTATGGTGATACGAGCGGGGATATTAGCCAGCTGGGCTGATATGTCAAAGCGAAAAGGGATGTTAAGTCCTGGGCCTGACGGTTTCTTTAGGATATGGTCAAACCAGACTTCTTTCTACTTCTTTTTTCCTGAGGTCAGGACCGGAGCTGGTATGGGTACTTGTACTGATGTCATTTGCTGTTGTGTCTTGTCAATAATTTATTCATACTATTTTAAGTATGATTTTTCAGATCGAGACCCTTCGGCTGAGTGCACCGGCCTGTGTTATGCAAGCATGCCTCTCACTTTCAGAATCTCTAAGAGAAGTTGTTGTCACATTGTCGTCATCTGGCAGGACAGAGATAACGTTGTAAGATTTGCCCTTCGACTTGGACTTCTTCGAATCTCATTGTTTGTCTTGGGCAAGGTCTGGGTGTATCCACATGTTCTCTCATGTTTTTTATGTTAAGGGAACGAGACCCTTAGTCTTTTGATATTTAGCAGAAGGATCATTTATTCCAGCCGTGTTTCAGGGATTGAAAAAGACCCATCAGGAACTGTGACTTTTGGGGTCTTGTCGAACTCGAGGGTCATGATGTTTGCAGTGACTTTCTTTTGTTCCGACTTTAGAGTTAGAACCCCGGCATCGACCAAAGCCTAAATTTTATCCTTTAAGATAAAGCACTTGTTAGTAGGATGATGAACCATCCTATGAAAGAGACAATAATTGGCATCATTGGTGCGTGCCACTTCGTTAGGGTGTCGAGCCTCTTGCAGTTTCAATTTATTCCCTTTGTGGAGTAAGTGGAATATTGTAACCACCCATTCATCTTTGAAGGAGTATTGTTTCGGAGGAAACTTAGACTCCTGATTATTGATGCCGCTCTTTTTGGTCTTTAGAGGAACGCCCCCCGACATTTCGACGGACATGGTCTCTTTCCTTTTTGCTTGGGAAGACTGTGCCATGTCTCCGCGCCCCTTATTATTCATACCCATTTGCCTTTAGGGGTAGATGGTTCAGCCGACTTTTCGGCTATTTCAGCTTGCTCGACTAATTCTTCCACATTTAGGCTTTGACAGCCCCCATACTAATCTCTATTTGGTCCAGGAAGTTATGCCTGCATGTCTGCAAGAGCATGCGCAATGGCATCCCTGCTGGGCACATCAGGGATAAATTTCTGAACCGCTCAATGTAGTCACGGATAGATTCTCTTTTCTCTGTATAGTGAAGAGGAGTTTATTCATGGTTACCTCGGTGTCGTCCTCATAAAAACGAGAAAGAAATTGAGTCTCTGAGTCAATCCAGGAGTTGATAGAGCCTAGAGAAAGGCTTCGGAACCAGTCAAATGCTACCCCCTTCAGGGTGCCAATGAATAGTTTGGCCATGATAGCATCATTACCTAGTATTACTGACCTGCGATCGGAAGTAGTAAATGTGCTGATTTGGTGAGCTCTTGCCATCATATGAGTGCAGCGTTGGTGGCTTGAACTTTAGAGGATATTGGACTGAATCCCATTCCAAGGGGTAAGGACGGACTGTCCCTACTTTCTTCAGTTCATCCCTCTGAGTTAGGGATGCGATCTGAGCTTGGATGCCTTTAAGAACTTCAGCATCGATGGAGAACTTTCCTTGACTTCTCAGTCTTAAGTTGCTCATTATCATTATGTTCCTCCTCATTATGATTACTCCCAGTATCATTGTTATTTTGGTTAGTGAGGAGTTGAGCAAGCATCTGTTGAATGTTATCCAAGGCTTCTCATTGGGCCTTGGAGGTTTGCTCCTGAGCTTCCAACCGTCGACGAAGGTCATCGTTACCGTTATTAGTCATATGCATAGATACTCTACCCATTCGTATCGAGCTGACCGTTGCCGAAGAGGCATACCCACAATCTTCTCCCTCATCATCAGACCATTAGAACAAGCTTCTCATTGGTTCTGGTGATGTTACTCTAGTCGAAGAGGATAGCTGCTCATAATTATAGGGTATTGCCACCCTATATCTGGTGCTTCTGAACATGCCTTCTTCATCTACCAAGACTTGGCCTAAGCCTGGGCTATAGTCCAGGTCTGGAGAACCGAAGGAAGGGTAGTTAGTACCACGCGGTGCTCATCTACCCCGATGCTGTTCACGTCCCTTCCGATCATGTTGACGGATGCAAAGGGCAGATCTGGTCGATTTCGCGATATGCTCCTTTTGTGATGCTTCACAGGAGCTTGCACCGATAGTCGATTAAAAACTGACCGTCAGCTTGGAAGGTTGGCGGGCATTGGTCCTAGTCGGTAATGGACTGAATGGACCGTCACCAACTGTTATCCCACTTATTCATAACAAAAAGGAAAAGTCTAGAGTAGTTCTAGCTTCCGCTTGTTTGTCAAGAACTCTCGTAGATCAGTGTTAACCGAACTTAAATGATCCAGCATGGAGACTCGAACGGATCGTTCACTGATATGTACAGGTGATTTTGAAATCACCTTTTTGTTCATAGCTTTATGGGGGCAGACTTAGTATCCGAAGGCCTTGGAAGCGAAGCACGGGACGATGCCTCATTCCTTGCATTACGGAAAGGCGATTAGCACTACATAGTTCTTTAGTTCTAGCTTCGTGGCTGAGAACTTTGATAGCACCCTTGGGCGTTGAAGCTGCATAAGCACCGTTATCAGCACCCAGGAATGATCCATTAACTTCGCTCTGAAGAGCGAACTTCACGCTAGAAGATTTTGAGAGCGAAGCATGCTGTGGTGCTTTGTTCATAGCCTTGTTACGAAGGTGGCTAGCATACTGAGTGCTTCAGTTCCAGCCTTACGGCTGAGAACTCCGCTCATACCCTGAGGTACTGGCGCTGTGCTAGCCACACCATCGATCACTTCGCTCGTGAGAACGAGGTTGGTGCAAGGAGTCATGCTTCTAGATTGGGCAAAGACAGAGCTACCACTCTAGCCTCACGGTTAATAGCCTCGGTGAAGCTGCCAAACCGGATAGGTAGTTTGTTATTGTCTTTGCGCATAGGCGAAGTTGCGGTGGAACTTCGCCTGAAGCTTCACACGGAGCTTTCTGCTTCAGCCTCCACATTTGCTTGGGAAGCGAAGTTTTATGTTCACAGGGAATCTGGCTAGCTTTGCATAAGGCATTATTAGCCTTAGTGGAGGCTGAGAAGAGTTGGGATGAGGGTCTTCTAGTTGCTCGTCGGCTAAGATTGGCTTCTGATCTGAATCCTTGGCCGCCGAGATCTTCCTATACTTTTGAGCGTGGAGCACTGGACTACCTTTAGAGTGCAATTCTTCAAATTTTTCTTGGTCGAAATGAACGATCAAATTTTCAAAAATGACTGGCTCAAGATTCTGATCATTGCATTGCGACACTGTCTCCTTGTTGCGCCAGAAGACAGATCTCCCCAGCGGAGTCGCCATCTTATTTTCCATTGAAAAATTGGTTGGTATTCATGGGAAAACTTACAAAAAAGGTAGAGGAGCAAAATTACAAGTAATTAAATAAAAATTACAAGTAGATCTCCTCTGAGATTTCTGGGAAATATGCCGGTAGGAATCTGATCAGCGCGCGATCACTTTATCCCTTTGACGATGCAATCGATCTGACAATCACACTGCCTCCTGATAGGATTTCTTTCTTTCTTGGTTCTGAAATTCCAAGATTTAGAAGCAGGGAGTCGAAGAACCCTTTTTGCCAAGAATTCCTTATGGAAATTTGTAGCCAATCTCCTCTCTGTCCGTGTGTCCCCCCGTCCCTATGGCTAGTAAGGGACTATTTATAGCAGATGTGGGGTGTAACCGCCCCCTTGAATTCAGCAAGGCTGAATCAGCTGTTAGCTTCGCATGAAGATCACAAATGACCTTTTTGTGAAGCTTTTTGCGAGCTTCTGGCGAAACTAGAGGGTTTGTACGAACGTCCTCATGCCGTTACGGCTTAGTTGTCTCCACTTAATGTGGGACGAAGTTGGCGGGTATAACCGCCCCACTTAAAGTGATGTTAATCCCACTAAATTAGCAGGGTTTACCTATTAATCACCAGTGTGAAACGGTCAATGATGACTTGGTAGAGCCCACTGCGGAGCTAGATCATGCGAAGCTAGATCGTGCGAAGCTGGATCATGCGAAGCTAAGACTTAGCTCATAGTTTCAGGCGAAGTTACTTTCAGAGCCTCGTGCGAAGCTAAGACTCAGCCCATAGCAGGGCTATGACTTTAGCTAGTGATAGAGCTTCTGGCGCGAAGCTCTTGGATCAGCCTTCAGCGGGCTAAATGGGAAGCTTCATGCGAAGCTGATAGTTTAGCTTCAAAGCGAGGCCACCAAGCTTGGGTAAAGCTTTTAGTTTCATGTGGAGCTATAAAGCTTACCTTGGGGTTATGCCCGGGCTGAGTATTGAGCTAACTTAGCGTCTTAGGCGTAATTGGCTCTCTTCAAAGGCAATCTTAGCTTATTGTCTGCTTCACTGGATCAGTAGAGTCCAAGTCGCTGATTTGTCCATCGGAGATGGGCAAAAAATGGTCGTCAGCTTGTCTGTGACTTGTCTTTTGTAAATGCCAACAAGTTAGACATCTTCAGACCGGTTGGAAAGCTGTCTGAGAGTTTGTCTTTTTTTGAGTATCAACAATCATGAGTCATCAATGGCTCTTACAAGAGCAAGGCCTTGTAGAGGCTACTAGATTCATATGGATTATCAAGTAAGTGGTTAGATGGTTAGTGATTAGTAATTAGATTGCCATGGAAAGAAAATTAGCTAAGCATCATGTGAAGATGGAGAAGATTACAATGGAGAAGAAAGGAGACACATTTACATAGATTGTCACCATCTATTACATCAATCTCTCTCTTTCTCTTTCTCTGAATCTCTCAGTCCTAATACATGATCTAAAAATAAAATGAAAATACAAGAAAAGTAAGAAGAACACCTACACTAACCTACACTAAAAGAGAGAAAACCTAGCCTATTTTCAATCTTCTTGCATTTCGATCAAACCCTGCAGTATTTATAGGCAAAAGGAGGTTCCGGAAAATGAGACGAGACCACACGTTAAAAATTGACGCGTGGGCCCACTATAGGGCGGCGAAAATGCGGCCAAAGCCGCGTTTCTGTGGCAATACCAGGGACCTAGGTCCCTGGTTTTGGTAGGTGGGTTTGTGGCGCTTCGGAGACCTTCCAGATCGCTCAGATTCGGGTATTTTCATCCGAATTTTTGTCTGGCGTGCACAAAGGTCTAGGTTCAATGTATCTTCTTGAAGATCCCTTACTTGGACTCCAAGAAATACGGATTTAATTACCTGAAAATGGGTTTAATTAAGCTCTTATTGCCCTTTTGCCCTCCTTATCTTGATTATCTTCAAGAGAGACAAAACACGGTTTAGACCGATATTTTATTCATAAATCAGTAAGAAAATATGATATAATAATGCAGAACTGTGAACTAATCAGAGGGGACTGCTCTCATCACATGGATCCACAACCTCCCGAGAATGGCATTGTAGGGGAGGGATGTACAGGATGCTAAATTCTGTGACGATATTGTATGGATCGGCATGGACTGGGAACTAAACCATGCAAGGAGGGCGTGCTTCGTTCCCATCGAATCCTTAGAGAAGTGACTAGGTTTGGGGGATGATCAGTTTTCAGGCCAGCTCAGGAGCATCGTCTATCTAATCTCAGGCGTGATCGTAAAGGATGTTGACACTAATCCCCCCATCCACCAGGATTTTTGACACTTTATAGCATCCGATAGGTGTCGTCACTACCAAGGCATCATTGTGAGGGAAACACACGGTGTATAAATCTTCTTCTGAGAAAAAGACTACCCCACAAGGAGATGTAGGGAGACGAGTTACTGTTACTAAATGGTTGTCCCTCTGGGCTTCATTGACGTATAGGTTCTCTCTTTCTTAGTGGTACCCTCTATCTGGGAGTTTTCAAAGATGGCGTTTACTTTCTGATACTTTATGAGAGTACTGTCAAGGTGTGCTGCTGGGGCTCAGGCTGCCTCTGCACCAAAACCTCTGAAGTCAGTCCAAAGTTAAGAACGAACTCCTGGAGATATCTCTCATTGACTAGGTCCTATAGATGCCACCATAGGGTCTAGCAGCCATCATGAGGTGGTCCCTCCCTTCGTGGAAGGCACATTAGTCTCTAGATCCAGGCCCTCTTGGGTTAGGTGGGAGGGGTCAGGCCGAACGCCTAACCCAAAGCTGGTCTTAGACGGTGTTGAAGATCTGATCGATCGATAGTCAGAATAGGAGGAGGTCATGCTCCACTTTGTTTTCCTTGTAGGATTTGACAGTGAGCCTTGGTGGCCTATGGACAGCGGAGGAGTTTTGGCTCAGATTCTTCTTCGGGAGGAATTGTGGCTTCGGCTTCTCGAACTAGAGATCCTGGCTCGGGGGACAGCTAGTAGTTCAGGTTACCTCCTCTATTTGGATGTACTTCTGAGCCTGAACAAGAATATCCCTTATCCTGTGACGTTATTCTTCACCATATGTTTGTAAAAGGAATTGGTGACTTGCAACCCGCTAATGAAAGTGACAGTGGTTACGTTCTCGTTACAGTTGTATACTAGGGCCATTTGACTCTAAAAATAGTTAACATAGTTCTTCAGGCTTTCCCCAGCTTTCATCTTGACTATAAGGAGGTGGTTGTTGTTCCACTGAAATTCTCTCCGAGAAGCAAACTGGTTGTAAAATGCATCAATTACTTCATGGAAATTTCAGAGAGAATTCCTCGGGAGCGAATAAATCCAGTGGTAGGCGACCCCCTTGAGGCTAGATGGTAATGCTCGACAGAGAAGGAGGTCGTTGTAGGCGTAGACCGCCATCTTGTCCTGCTACTGGCAGAGATGAAGGAGTGGGTCGGAGGTTCCCGAGTAGGGATCAAAGAACTACATTACAAACTTCTTGGGAAGCAGAGCGTGGTGATCTCCCATGATAACGGAGAGTCAGTGGGCCTCAATCCACTGTACTCTATCCCTTTTAGGAACTGTTGACTCGCTTGGTTGAGTCGCTCCTTGACTAGGTCCGCTATGTCCTCAAACCAAAGGAACTTTGGTGTTCGGGAATGCCGAGTGCCCTCAGAGTCCTCTTCATTTTCGTAGGTCTCGATCGGACGCGCCTTGAGCTTTCGGTGGAGTGAGCAGATTCCTATGTGTATGTTGGTAAAGGGGGTCTGCGGGTTTCTGCCATAGTTTGAGAAGATCGTGACCTCCGTTGTACTCTAATCTGTTTGAGCAAACGTGTCTGGACACGGGTTGCTGCCTCTTTTCACGGGCAGTGACCTCACGGAGACAGATCATATCCATATGCTGATTCTCCATTTGCTTCTGCATGGAGAAAAACATCTGGAGAGTTGGTCGCCATTAAGCGAAGGCTTGGTTCACTGGTCAACTTCCTGAGTGGTGATGCAGCATTAGGATAAGTCCTATGTGTCAAGATGTGGATGTCTGGTAGGGTGGGCCAACAGTTCATTGGTTCTACCGCCTCTATCGCTTTCACCATTTTCTTCGGAATGACAGGGTCGACTGTAGTCTGATTGACAATCTTCCTTGAAAAAGCCATGCCGGTCATGTTGGAGAGTTTCAGAGGAAGAAGTAGCGTATTTTGACGGAGAGACCTCGAGTGTGAATTTAAAGATCTCAATGACAACACCAAATGCAGTGGGTAATTCCTAAGGAATCAATCCACGCACCAAAATAGGGAAGTGAAATCGCTATGTCACAGAAAAATTAATCACAAACACAATGAAAATATATGAAAAATCCAAAGGAAAAAAAACTACAGAGAGAGAAATTCCAATATGTCAATGTAATTACAAAAGAATTCTCTAGATTCGGGTGAACTTGGTACCATTCTCATTGGAAGGGATCCCCTATTTATACAAGTTATGTCAAATAGATAAAATGATGGAGTCCTGCTTAGTTTGAATACCTAAATCCTCTATCTTGTTAAGGGTCGAGCCGAATACCCCATTTTGAATAGATATAGGACAAAGTCCATCTCTATCTTGTGGTTCGTGC
>JAVJIF010023621.1:0-29595 GCA_038442645.1 Agave tequilana
CACGTCACCGCAGGCTGAGAGAGTTCTCTCAGCTGCAGGCTGATATACATTTTTCTCATATATTATATATATATATATATATATATATATATATATATATATATATATAATATATATATATATATATATATATATATATATATATATATATATTGCTAATTAAGGGGCGCATGAAGGCACCCAATGTCATGCTCGCGCGAGGGTTCGAACCGGCAGCCTATTAGTGAGAGCTCTTAGGAACCCAAGATCGACCGAAATACCACTTGCGGGAACTTTTGATAGTTGCTGATGTGAATTGAATTGCTTTGCCTAAAAACAGTGCAAGAGTAAGTCATTCTCGAGTGTAGGTGTTATGAGTTTTTGTAAGAGAAGTAGAAGTTGAAAAATACTTGTTTTATAAAATATAGTCGGAACAACGGGACTCAGGACTTGCATTAACTTTCTAGATATATACTTGGTTGGCATACAATCCAAATATAACTAAAAAGAAGAAAAAAAAACAAAACGAAACTTAGCGAAACTAGAAAATAATTTATTTTTCTCACACCCTACATTGAAGAAAAATCTATATTTATCATTCATCAATTTTCATTTGTTGGCCACTAAATTTAAACTTCAAACTTTTTACAATCAAAACCGATCTGAGAAAACAACAGCATCATCATTTTTAATTTGCAGTTTTGGTTCGCTATCAAGCCCTATCATCATCCTCCTCAATCTGCACATTGCATACAACTTTATTTTTGTTTTTTTAAGAAATAGCAAATAACTAATATCAATCTTAAGGGAGTTGCATATATACTGAAGGTGCATGTAACTACTTTTGCCTTGCAGTGATGTTGAACTGACATGTGGCAGTCAACAAATTTCTCTTGCGCTCAAGTAACCGCTTTGTCGATTCCTATGTACGTGCCAAAATGAGTTGAGTGAGCAAAAAAAAAAGTCAGGAAATTTGGTCAAACAAAGTGAGTTCATAGTTTTTCTTTAATCAAATATGAGCAATCCCACTCCTGTTTTCATTAAAGAGTGAGTAATGTACAATGTATTCAAACTGTAATAAGAACAAAACACAAGTTATAAATTATTAAACCAAGCGAGTTCATAATTGCTCCATGTTTTTTGCAGTTCATGGGAAGACTTATAATTCACAGTGATGTTAGGTTGAGGGATAAATGAAAGAACAGTTGTTATCAGTATGCTTATTCTTTTCATATGAAAATTGACACTAAAAAATAATTTTCCTCCTCATTCTTATTCGCAATCAAAAAATACCAAGAACAACGTGTGGAGGCAACTACCAACTACCATGAAGAACGCTGGCAGAATGATGAAGGTAAAAGATGTTGGATTTTACTTGGTAAAAACTTGAACTTTATTTACTTTTTCAACCATACACTAATTCCTAACTACAGGATGATATAGTCTCATGGACAAGGAACACGGCCTTAAATTCCTCTGACTAACTGATCTCTTACCCCTATAATAGAGTCATTTTCTCTCTATTATTAACACACAAGTCTCCAATTCTTCTCTCTCCCCCTACAAAATTTGAGGCCTACTCTTTGTTAGAATGACTTCAAATTTAAATTAAATATTTTCATCTCCTTTCTTTATATTTTTCAGGCAACCAATCTGATTCTGCGCAGAGGTCTAGGATTCACGCTCGAGCCTACGTGTTGGTGTATGAGAGGGCTTTTACCATTAGTTGACGGTGACCAATCCAATGCCCGAGCGATAGGACGGGTGTTAGTCTTTTAGGACAGTGACATTTCATGATTGCTCTCCCAGGCAATTTTTTTTCTTTTTATGCTATTATTTTTATAGTAATCTTTCTTTGATATAAATTGTGTTTTTAAATAAATTTTTTAATCAAGAAATAGACCTAAATTTCAAATAAAAGAAGTGCAATTAGCCTACCCAGATTGCCACAATACAATGTTGGTGGGCCTCCCGTATGATTTAATAAAATACTCTGAAAATGTACTCAGACAAACTCCCAAAAAAAGGTGCCTAAAAAAATATTTAGTGCGCGCGCGCGCACACACATATGTTGGTTACTCTGGTATTTTGCTTAACAAGAAACAATCTGACAACTAATCAAGATCACTGAGATATCAACAATCTAATTGGCCAGGTTGGCAAATATCAGGTGGGAGGTTTTCCGTTCAATAGAACGTTCCTTAATTTAAGAACCACCTTTCAATTTCCTTCCTTGGTTAACACCAATTAGACTGAATCTAAGTCAGTCTCGATATACTGTAAAGTATATCCCCTGTATAAAGGACTTAATCCACTTATACAGTATTTGGAGTGAGGTAAGCTTAGAGCGAATCTCCTTAAGACAATTACGTCCCCCGCACTGGTGCTAACGGGATAATGGACGCTGGTCTCCCAAGATACAACACTCCATCACGGTATTTGGATAGCACTACCAAATCACCGTACAGTCGAACCTTAATCAACCAGTACCTTCACAGGATCGTTGAAGCAGCGGTACAAGGACAAATTTTAACTGAATATTTGCCTTTACTCTCTGGAGGAGCACCCACTGTTGAGGACGAAGGAAGGTTGAAGAATTTTTCTTCAGAAGTACCAGATTCAGACAACAATTCTTATAAAAGAATCTGTTGAATTTTCTGATTCCCCTTTCAGAACAATTTTGCAGAATCTTCTTTGGAAGTCGCTTCGGAAACCGAGTTACGGATTTCACACTTCACGCTGGAAGTCGCTTCAGAACTTCACCGCCAGTTCAGAACGCAGAGCTTCAGAACTCAAATATAGAGAGAGAGATTGTTGTTGGTGTGTCTGAGAATGAAAATCTGGAGCGCTATTTATAGCGCTCCGGGAGGGCATTCTCGTCCGCCAGAAGTCAACAGTTACGACGGTTGACTATCTCATTCATTCGAAGTCGGAATTGAACATGTGAATATACCACGTTCATCCTCAATGGAAGTAGAACACACTCCAACCATCATCCAGTTAATTCGATCAACGGATCTCGCCATAATTCAGCTCAAAGATTCGCTTTCATATTCTTCAATTCCAACAATCCCCATAATGAATGGAGATTCAAGGAAATGACACACAAAGAGACTGACTCTATTGTGAAAGGTACTTGAGAAAAGAAATTGCATAAGGATAGGTGAACTAGGTCTTGAACCTTCCATAGCGAAAGCTTTATCGGACTTACTGGGTAATCAGTGAACTAGGTCTTGAACTGTTAGCCGTTAGTGTAAGCCAAGTCAACAAGCTTCACACAGTGATTTTCCAAATCAACTTTGGTTCTCGGTTGTGTCCGTTTTGGCCCTGGACATTCTTAGTTTCAGAGAGTATCTTTAGGGAATAACAGCCTCCATAGAAATTCCCAAAGAGCCGACCCAACTCTATACTCACATAGGTGATGGACCTATTAAGAGTAGTCTACTCTACTCCACTTGTTTAGTAACAAGATATAGGCATCATTAAAAGCGTTAAGCTTATCCTTAATCCACTTGTAGAAAAGCACTTATGTGCACCTTAGGAATGGATTGGAGTCAAGCTCCCAAGTGCTTACTTGCTGAGTCAATCATAACTAGTTTTTCCTCTTGAACTTAGTCCGTGGGATCTTCAGTCGCTAAGTGAGGTTTCCATTAAGCTAACTCGGTAAGGTTAGGCTTTTAGACCCATTCCCCTCGATGCGCAGTTTATACGCTCTCCACTTAAACCTTTAGTAAGCGGATCCGCTAAATTATCCTTTGACGATACAAAGTCAATAGAGATAATTCCATTTGAGAGTAACTGCTTCACGGTATTATGTCTACGACGAATATGTCTAGACTTACCGTTGTATATAACATTTTGTGCCCTAGATATAGCTGCTTGATTATCGCAGTGTATACATATAGCGGGCACTGGCTTTTGCCATAATGGTATATCTTCTAAGAATTGTCGAAGCCATTCTGCTTCTTCTTCAGCCTTATCTAAGGCTATGAATTCCGATTCCATAGTGGAACGGGCAATACATGTTTGCTTAGAAGACTTCCATGATACCGCTGCTCCTGCTAGAGTAAATACGTATCCGCTAGTTGATTTTGATTCCTCAGAATCTGCAATCCAATTAGCATCACTGTATCCTTCAAGTACAGGTGGATAAGTATCCATACCTCAAGGCATATTCCTTGGTATGTGATACGTAACCCAATACTCGTAGTAGAGCGGTCCAATGTAGATCACTAGGACTACTAGTATATCTGCTTAACTTGCTTACAGCGTAAGCAATATCGGGTCTAGTGTAATTCATCAAATACATTAGACTTCCGATAATCTGAGAATACTCCAACTGGCGTATTTCAGTTCCTGTATTCTTATGAAGGTGGACGTGTGGGAGAAAAGGATTTGTATTCTCTTTTATCATATGATCCTTGAATCTTTCTATCATCTTATCCACGTAGTGAGATCGAGATAGACTGATTCCATCTGGTGTTCTGGTGATTTTAATTCCTAAAATTACATCAGTAACCCCCAGATCCTTCATGTCAAAACTGTTGAATAACATTCTTTTAGTGGACTTAATAATCTCAATATTAGTCCCAAGTATCAACATGTCGTCTACATAAAGATAAACAATGATACATGCATTTCCAACTGTTTTAGTGTATACACACTTATCGCATTCATTGGTAGTGAATCCATCTTTGATCATGACACTATCAAATTTCTCATGCCATTGTTTTGGAGCCTGCTTTAAACCGTATAAGGATTTTATCAATTTACACACCTTGTGTTCTTGGCCCTTGACTTTAAATCCTTCAGGTTGCTCCATATATATCTCTTCATTTAATTCACCATTTAAGAATGCAGTCTTGACATCCATTTGATGGATATCTAAGTTATGCAATACTGCAATTGCAATTAACATCCGAATGGACGTTATTCTTGTTACTGGTGAATAAGTATCGAAGTAGTCAAGTCCTTCTTTTGTCGATAACCCTTGGCTACTAATCTTGCCTTGTACTTATCGATAGATTCATCGGGTTTTAATTTTCGTTTGAAAATCCACTTACACCCAATTGGTTTACTTCCAGGAGGCAAGTTTACCAATTCCCAGTATGATTACTTAGTATGGATTCTATTTCGCTATTTATAGCTTCTTTCCACATTTGTGCTTCTGGGGTTGACATAGCCTCTTTAAATGTTTGAGGCTCGCTCTTAATAGCGTATGCTATGAAATCTGGACCAAAAGATTTTGAGATTCTAGATCTTTGACTTCTTCTTGGTTCAGTTTCCGCATTAACAGTCGGTTCCTCGGAACTTTCGTCCCTGAACGCCATCTTGTGTGTTCTTTTCTAAGAAGTCTTATCTGCTTCCCGTTTGTACGGAAAGAAGTCTTCAAAGAACACAGCATCTCTAGATTCGATAATCATATTTACATGAATATCTGGTATCTCTGATTTATGAACTAAAAATCTATAGGCACTACTATTCAAGGCATAGCCTATGAATATGCAGTCCATAGTTTTTGCTCCCAACTTAGTCTTTTTAGGTAATGGTGCTAGCACTTTTGCAAGGCACCCCCACATTTTGAGGTAATGGTAGGAAGGTGTCCTTCCATGCCATGACTCGAAAGGTATAAGACCAAGTTTCTTGTGGGGTACTCTATTTAGAATATAATTTGCAGTTAATAGAGCTTCCCCCCACAAGTTCTGCGGAGCTCCAAAACTTACGAGCATGGAATTAACCATCTCCTTCAAAGTTCTATTCTTCCGTTCAGCAATTCCATTCTGCTGAGGAGTGTATGGTGCTGTAGTTTGATGGATTATACCAAAATTAGCACATAACTCACTAAAATCATTTGATTCATATTCTCCGCCTCTATCGGATTTTAGAATCTTGATTTTCTTGTTGAGTTGATTCTCAACTTCGCTTTATATGTTATAAACATATTTATTGCTTCATCCTTACTGTTTAAAAGATACACATAACAGTATCTTGTACAGTCATTGATAAAAATAATGAAATACTTTTTACCGCCTCTAGTTGGCATAAACTTCAAGTCACACAGATCGCTATGAATTAACCCTAAAGGTTCTGTATTTCGATCAATTGAGTGAAATGAATTTTTCGCCAACTTGGCCTCAACACAAATCTCACACTTGCGAATTTCTTCCAAGTTGAGTTTAGGAATATATCTCAGATTAGACAAGTTCTTCAAAGACTTATAATTTACATGCCCTAATCTAGCATGCCACAAAATTGGAGACTTAAGCAAATAAACAGAAGATTTTTCTTTATTTATAAGCTTTGGGTACAAATACACAGACTTTTTATCTACCACTGCAACATTGGCTTTAAGAAGTCCATCAACAAGATAACCCTTTCCCACATACATTCCTCCCTTAGTAAGTACAAATTTATCGGATTCAAAAACCATTCTAAACCCTTTCTTACTAAGTATTGATCCGGAGATCAAATTCTTGAGTATGTCTGGAACATGAAGCACATCGTTAAGAGTAAGCTCTTTCCCCGATGTCCACTTCAGGATGACCTTGCCCTTTCCTTCAACCTTTGAGGAAGCTGCATTACCCATGAATAGTTGCTCATCTTGCTCTAGTCTTTGATATTCTGAGAATAACAATTTCTCCGAGCAGATGTGCCGGGTAGCCCCAGTGTCTACCCACCAATCCTTGTTATTGGTTGTCAGATTTACTTCTGACACTACAGCAGAAAGGCTTGGTGATTCATGGTTGGTCAAGTTCGCCTGTGGATGGCTCTTCTTGCTCTTTTTGAGACGGCTGCGACATTCATTTGCCTTGTACCCTTCTTTGTTGCAGATGTAGCAGGTTCCTTTGAAGCGCATGCTTTTGCCGTCTTGGGCCTTGCCTTTGTACCCCTGGGAAGTCTTCTTCCACTTTAAGCCTTTGGAAGTAGACGCTTTCCCCTTTGAGTCCTCGATCACATTTGCTTTTGCTTCGTAGGAGTTCTTGCTGCTCCTTTTCTCGGACTTGCGGTTATCCTCCTCGATACGAAGCCTCACAATGAGATCTTCCAACTTTAGCTCCTTTCTCTTGTGCTTCAGGTAGTTCTTGAAGTCTCTCCACGCAGGTGGGAGTTTCTCCATGATAGTTGCAACCTGAAAAGTTTCAGGAAGAATCATACCTTCGGCTTCTATCTCGTGCAAGATAAGTTGGAACTCTTGCACCTGACTGATTACAGTCTTGGTATCCACCATTTTGTACTTCAGAAATCATCCTATGACGAACTTCTTGGTACCAGCATCCTCAGTCTTATATTTCTTGTCAAGACTGGCCCATAACTTCTTTGTCGTAGTGATAGGACTGGAGACATTGTAAAGAGAGTCATCCAGTCCATTTAAAACATAATTTCGGCAAAGGAAGTCACCTTGTGTCCAAGCATCGACTGCAAGGACTGAGTCCCGATCAGTTCCGGGTTCTGGTGGATCCTCCTGCAGGAATTTGGCCAGATGAAGAGTGGTCAAGTAGAAGAGCATCTTCTGTTGCCACCTCTTGAATTCTGTGCCGTCGAATTTTCCTGGCTTCTCCGGCTTCGGGTTAGGAAGTGGAGTAGGCATCAAAGCTTGGAGCTGCATGTTTGGTGCCTTGCTTGAGCTATCTTGATTTGTCTCAGATATTTTCTGTAAGTTCAAGCAGAACAGAAGTAAGAAATGATAATTGTCTTAAGAATGTTGGTTACTCTGGTATTCTGCTTAACAAGAAACAATCTGACAACTAATCAAGATCACTGAGATATCAACAATCTAATTGGCCAGGTCGGCAAATATCAGGTGGGAGGTTTTCCGTTCAATAGAACGTTCCTTAATTTAAGAACCACCTTTCAATTTCCTTCCTTGGTTAAACACCAATTAGACTGAATCTAAGTCAGTCTCGATATACTATAAAGTATATCCCCTGTATAAAGGACTTAATCCACTTATACAGTATTTAGAGTGAGGTACGCTTAGAGCGAATCTCCTTAAGACAATTACGTCCCCCGCACCGGTGCTAACGGGATAATGGACGCTGGTCTTCCAAGATACAACACTCCTTCACGGTATTTGGATAGCACTATCAAATTACCGTACAGTCAAACCTTAGTCAACCAGTACCTTCACAGGATCGTTGAAGCAGCGGTACAAGGACAAATTTCAACTGAATATTTGCCTTTACTCTCTGGAGGAGCACCCACTGTTGAGGACGAAGGAAGGTTGAAGAATTTTTCTTCAGAAGTACCAGATTCAGACAACAATTCTTATAAAAGAATCTGTTGAATTTTCTGATTCCCCTTTCAGAACAATTTTGCAGAATCTCCTTTGGAAGTCGCTTCGGAAACCGAGTTACGGATTTCCCACTTCACGCTGGAAGTCGCTTCAGAATTTCACCGCCAGTTCAGAACGCAGAGCTTCAGAACTCAAATATAGAGAGAGAGATTGTTGTTGGTGTGTCTAAGAATGGAAATCTGGAGCACTATTTATAGCGCTCCGGGAGGGCATTCTCGTCTGCCAGAAGTCAACAGTTGCGACGGTTCAGACAGAACCGTCGCAACCATTCAACTGTCCAAACCGCACAACGGTCCAACCGCCCAACCGCACGGACGATTTTCCGACAGCCGTTGGAGGGCGGTTCGGATCGGTTCGCAGACACCCGTTGGCAGGCGGGCTGTTTGGATCTGGAGCGGATCGATTACCGGAGTGGAGCGGGTTTGGTTCGAGCAGCGGAGTAACCCATACCCGCGACACCTGGTTCAAAAAGAACCAGGCCAGGTAGGGAACCCAAACCCGGACCCAGGCCCAGGCCCGAGCCCGGCCTGCCGCCGCCGCCGCCGCGCGCGCATGCCTGCATGTGCAGGCATAGTTCCCTCCTTTTCGCGCGCGCGAAAACTCCAAGTACCTAAGGGCACGCCCTTTGTTCTCAATTTTCTCTATTTATACACCACAAACTTCCATCCCACGGCCAATGTGGGACTAAATGCTTTTAGCTACCTTTAGTCCCGTTTTGGCTTTGAATTAGGCAATCTTTAGACTTGAATATCTCGTTCATTCGAAGTCGGAATTGAACATGTGAATATACCACGTTCATCCTCAATGGAAGGAGAACACACTCCAACCATCATCCAGTTGATTCGATCAATGAATCTCGCCATAATTCAGCTCAAAGATTCGCTTTCATATTCTTCAATTCCAATAACATATACATATATATACATATACACACACACACACATATACACACACACACACACACACACACACACACATATTATATATACACACACACATACATACATATATATATATATTATATATATAATATATATATATATATATACACACACACACACACATACATATATATATATATATATACATATATATATAGGGGTTACTGTACCTCAGCCGACAGCTGAGAGAGTTTCTCAGCCGGCGGTGTCGTGGCCGAATATATGCCACATATCGGTCGCAGAGTGTAGGCGCCAAAAAAATTAAAAAAACCCTACCTAAAGAATCGTCAATCAAATTGACCAAAATACCCCTTTTTTACTTCTAAACTAGTAAAAACTCATCCACAACAAAATTTTACCTAAAATATTTGTAATTTACAGAGAATTTTCTGTTGAATATATCTACAGTTATAAAATTCCTAATTTTACTGCATTGAAATTATAATGGAAAAAATTGGATCAAGGTAATGAGAAATAAACAGCAGCAATGAAAAGTAAAAAACATGCGTGAAACATTAAAAAACTGTTGTTTTTTATATAATTTTTTTATTATTTATTTCGTGTTATTTTCAATTCATATAGGTTTAATAAAAGAAACTAAAATGAATAGAAAAATGAAATTTAATGTGGGGCAACCGTATATTGTTTTTCTATTACAAATGTATAGTGTAAAAAAATAATGAAATACAATGGTTAATTATTTTGCAGATATTTTTTAAATCAAATATTCTCGTAACTGCCAGAATATTTGCATATTGGTTGGATAATATTTCATGCAATTTTAAATGAATTGCGACTATGGTCGGTCAAGATACTAAAATTGATTTATTCTCAATGTATATTATAAATTGGATCCAGGTCGCAGTACACATACATTCAAACTTTAATAAAAAAATATATAACTTTCAATTTTATATCACGACTGCGATCCTAGTCGCATTCCTTATTCGCATAGAATAACAGACGAAACATGCTATCGTTCAGCACTGCGACCACAATCGCTGTCTTTTTTCGCATGCCTTATGTAAC
The DNA here is from genome assembly GCA_038442645.1 of Agave tequilana. NCBI lineage: Eukaryota > Viridiplantae > Streptophyta > Magnoliopsida > Asparagales > Asparagaceae > Agave > Agave tequilana. Next base: position 10,243 of record JAVJIF010023621.1, read on the forward strand.
AGAATTATGATCGTTTTACAAAGTCTGCGATCATAGTCGCAGTCATAGTATAACAAAACTTTCGATCATCGCGACCATGATCGTAGACTTAATATAATATAACTTTTAATTTTATATCAGACTGCGACCCTAGTCATATTCCTTATTCGCCTAGAAATAACAGACGAAACATGCTATCGTTCAGCACTGCACCACAGTCGCTGTCTTTTTTCGCATGCCTTATGTAATAGAATTTTGATCGTTTTACAAAGTAGATTAGCCCTGCGACCGTGAGATCAGTCCGCGTATATCACATCTTATAAAATACTATATTAATTACTCTGAATTAATTGAAGTAATTAATATTCTATCTACCGTGATACAGCAATAGTCTCGAAAAAAGAGATGCACTAATATTAATCTTGATAAAGGAAAGATGTGCACCATACATAATCTAAATATATAGGAAAAACATTTTATAAAAAATTAATTTGTAGTTCACTTAATAAACCTCTAAAAAAAGGAACTCTTCGGATTCTCCCGCCATAACTGCTTCAATTAAATATTTAATTTCTTTTTACCACTTCTTCGAATACTCAACCGTCACCTATAATTATTATTATTACTATTCATGTTGTTTAACATTTTTGACCTTTTTATAGTACTTTAACTAATATATTATCTCATATTTAAAAATGATATTTGTGCTCTTCGTTTTCAATTTGATTTCAAAACTTCTAGAAAATAATTCATTCTTGAATCATGTCTTCCCCATCTTCTTCCTCTGAACACTCAGATTTCAACTTCAATCATTCTTTCATAGGTCCTTTTTCTTCAGGGTATTCTAGTGAATTGATAGCAGTCTGGACTTCACTCCTTTTGACTATCTCACTATATCAAATAAAATTTTATCTGATCCTCCTCTTCATGAGGATGATAAAGTTTTCATGGGGCTTAGTGAGGAGGAACTTATTCCTTTGCCACTTTACAGAGACATGCTTGATGAAAGCATGTCCTCAGATGCTGAAGGCTCGCTTGCTTTGAGCATATCTTTTACAGGTTCTTCTCGACACGGATCGGAAGAGGAGCTTGATAGAGACGATCCATTCTGAGAGTTTATGGATGAACTAAAGTACCCTCAAAAAGAGGAAGAAACTGAGGAGTACTGCGAGCCGGATGACGAGGGAGAAGATGAGGAAATAAGTGATGAACAGGAAGACGAGGAGAATGAAGATGACGAATCTGCTTATGATGGTGATGATGACGAGGATTAGGATTTCCTGATCTTCTGATATTCAACGTTATTTTGTCTTCTTTTAAGAGCTTTTAATGCTCTTTTCTTTGTAAGGTCTCTTTCTGACCATATTATGTTATAAATAAAATTTACTTCTATCTGTAAAATAATCTTTCATAGTTTTAAAATACATATAAAGTATTCCGTATAGTTTTTATTTCTACATCTTATCTGCGATAATGGTCGCAGTACACAGATAATAATTACATATGAAACTATGACCACGGTCGTTGTCCAGTCATAAATAATTTGATCGTTTTGCATTCAATAAAGTTAAAAATAGCAACCATGATCGCAGTCCAAAATTAAACTATATAAACAAATGATACTGCGAACATGATCACAATCCTCTCAAATCAGTATATTTTACTGTATATCACAAATTAGAAAACTGCGACTGCGACCATAGTCGCAGTCCTTGTTCGCATGCAATATGTAAAAAAATTTCATAGTTTATAGGCAGTTGAGACAACAGTCACAGTGAAGAACAAATATATAAAATCATACATAAACTACGACTATAGTATCAGTCCTTAGTCACCGTTATTACATTTAACCGTGCAAAAAAAATCATCCACAAAATGCTGTCGTAAGCACTGCGACCATAATCGCAGTCCTTGGTCGCATGCAATATGTTAAAAAAATTTAATAGTTTATAGGCGGCTGAGACAACAGTCACAGTGAAGAACAAATATATAAAATAATACGTAAACTACAATTATAATATCAATTCTTAGTCACCGTTATTACATTTAACCTAGTAAAAAATCATTCACGACATGCTGTCGTTAAGCACTGCGATCATAGTCGCAGTCCTTAATCGCATGCAATATGTAAAAAAATAATAATTTATACGTTACATGCGAACAAGTAAACTGTGACTATATTCAAAATCAGTAAAATTCTTACAGATCATATCATAAAAATTTACAAATTAAATAATTGTAGACTACAACAAAGGGCGCTTTTAAAACTATTGAGAAATTATTTTATTGACCACTACAAGCTTAGGTGCATTCCTAAAATATATAATATCTGCGTAAAATTTTTTTAAAATTATTGAGAAATTATTTTATTCACCATTACGAGCTTAGACGCATTTCTAAAATATATAATATCTGCGTAAAAAAAGGATTTAATAAACAGCATTCAAATTTGTTTTCTGATTTGATGAAGTTGCACTTGAAGAGACATGATTCACATTCAGTTGGTCGCAGTTATAAAAGATAATTGTGATAATATTGACTAATGTCAGAAATATAAAAATAATAATAAACTATACCGATCCACTATCTTTTACTGCAGGGGCATTTAGTAATTTCAACTGTTTTAATAGGCGGGCCGTGCTTTCTAATGTGGCTAATACTGTGCCACGTCACCTCAGGCTGAGAGGGACTCTTAGCTGTCGGCTGATATACATATTTCTGATATATATATATATATATATATATATATATATATATATATATATAATATATATATATATATATATATATATATATATATATATATATATATATATATATATACAGAAAAATGTATATAAGCCGACAACTGAGAGTGTCTCTCACCCGGCAGTGACGTGGTGTAATATATGCCACAGAACTGGATAATCTTTATAGGGTCCCGCTTTTAGAAATATCTAAGATTACTAAAAGACCCTGCTAGGCAATCTTTTATATATCTGACCACCCCGTCTCATTACCGGCCTGTCCACTTTCTCTCTAACTGAATATGAATCAGGTCTCTTCGAGTGCAACTTCATTAAAGAACGAAACAAATGCAACCACAGAGAGAATTTAGATTCATGAGCCAGAGGTTATATTTTTATCAGATTTTATGTATTATTCATGTCATTAATTGTTGTTCTCAGTCCTCACCACAAATAATTATTACGTTTGTATCAAGATTGAGACCATGATCGCAAACACAAGATCTATGCGAAGAATTTGACCTTGGCTCATTAACAATTTTTAACCTTTTCTGTAGTAATAATGTGACTTTAGTCGCATTTCTAAAGTAATATGAATACTTGTTTATTAATTTTTTTATAAACAGAGATTATGTTTTTAGGAATGCGACTAAACTCGCAGTGGTTAATAAACATTTTTTCAATTGATATTAATTGTGACTTTAGTCACAGTCTTCAATTATATTAGGATTGTATCATGTGGAACTCATAAACATGTTATTTTTTGTGCTTAATTGATATACAAAAATTTTTTTTGCAAAATTTATGATATGATCTGTAAGAATTTTACTGACTACGACTATAGTCACAGTTTACTTATGATTTTATATATTTATTCTTTACTATGGTTGTTGTCTGTTATTTCACGCACGAGAAGAACTTTTACATTTGTGTTACACACTGCGGTCGTAGTCGCAGTTTTTTAATTTGTGATATACAGTAAAATATACTGATTTGAGAGGATTGCGATCATAATCGCAGTATCAAATATCGACACAGTTAATTTTGGACTGCAATCTTGGTCGCAGTTTTTAACTTGCTTGAATGTACAAGGATCAAACTATTTTTGTCAGGACTGCGACTATGGTCGCAGTTCATGTATCAATATAGTTAATAATATACTGTGACCATAGTCGTAGTTTTTTTTTTGAGAGTAATTATTAACTGAATATTATGACCATGGTCGTCATTGAGATGAAAAACTAATAACTTTTAATTTATAATCACAGAGTGTGAAGTTTATTTATGGAAGATCATTTTCAGTTGCGAAACTTACTTTGCATGTATTTTAAAATATGAAAAATCATTTTAGATAGAAGTAAGTTTTATTTATAATATAATATGATCAAAAGAGACCTTACAAAAAAAGAGCACTAAAAGCTCTTAAAAGAAGATAAAATAAGGTGAACATCAGCAGACTAGAAAATCCTATTCCTTGTCGTCATTACCATCATAAGCAAATCACTGTCTTCATTCTCATCTTTCTCTTCATTCTTTCTTTCCTCATCTCCTTCCTCGTCGACCGGCTCTCTATCATCTTTGCTTTCTTTCTCTTGTTGAGGACACTTTAGTTCGTTGATAAACTTTTAGAATGGGTCATCTGTGTCAAGCTCTTCCTCCAATCCGTGTCAAAAAGAATCTCCAGAGGATATGCTCAAAGGAAGCGTACCTTCAACATTAGAGGACATGCTTTCATAAAGCATGTCTTCATAAAGGGCAGAGGAACAAGTTCCTCACTAGGCCCCATGAAAACTTCATCATCCTCATGAAGAGGAGGATCAGAAGCATCATTATTTAATATAGTGAGATAGTCAAAAGGACTGCCATCAAATTCACTAGAATCCCCTGAAGAAAGAGGACCGGTGGGAGAATGATAAAAGTTGAAATCTGAGTGTTCAGAGGAAGAAGATGGGGAAAATATGATTCAAGAATATATTGTTTCAGGAAGGTTGGAAATCAAATTGAAAAGAAGAGCACAAATATTTTTTAAATTATGAAATCTTTAAATATATTACTTACAAGCACAACAAAAGGCCAAACTGTGAAGCGATATGAATAGTAATAATAAGTATTAGAGCTGACGGTTAAGTATTTGAGAACGAGATAAAAAAATTAAATATTTAATTGAAGTAGTTATGGAGGGAGAATCTAAAGAGTTTCTTTTTTCATAAGTTATGACGTGAACTATAAATTAGCTTTTTATAGAATGTTTTATCTATATATTTAAATTTCATATGGTGCATATCTTTCCTTTATCGAGATTAATTTTTAGTGCATCTTTTTTTTTTGAGACTGTTGCTGCATCGCAGTAGATAAGATATTAATTACTGCAATTAGGTCAGAATAATTAATATAATATTTTATAATTTGTGATATACGCAGACTACTCTCACGGTCGCAGGTTAATCTACTTTATTAGGTCTAATTGTTGCTAGGACTGCGACCTTTGTTGTATTTCATAAAAGATCAAAATTCTGTTACATGTGGCATGCGAATAAAGACTGCGATTATGGTCGCAGTGCTTAACGATAGTATATTTTGTCTATTATTTCTATACATGTTTTGTTTATTACCCATTTGAATTTTACTACAGTTTAGTAAGGACTGCGACTAAGGATTTTTTGCATTAGGGTTGACAAGATTTAAGGTCTGCGACTAGTATCGAACTCATGATATAAGATTGGAACTTGTGTTATAGCGACCATGGTCGCACTGCTAATATATTTTGATAATATCTGAATGTATGTGTACTGCGTTCTAGGTCGCATTTATAATATACATTGAGAATAAAATATTTTTAGTACCAAGACTGGTCATAATTGTAGTTCATTAAAAATTAAATGAAATATTATCCAACCAATCTGCAAATATTGTGGCAATTAAGAGAATTTCAGATTTATAAATATCTGCGTATAAAAAATATTGTGGCAATTAACGATTTTTTTCGCTTTATTTTTCGATGTAGATGAACTAAAAAATTTATAAATGCAGATCAACTCAACGGAAATTTCTCTAAAAATTACATATTTTTCGGTAAATATTTGTTATGGATGACATTTTTCTAGGTTAAAAGTAAAAATCGGGGTATTTTGGTTAACGTGATTGACAGTTCATTAGGCAGGTTTTTGGGGTACTTTTAACACCTACATTCTGCAACCACAGAGATAAGTTAGGATTTATGAGCCACAGGTTATTTTTTCAGATTTTCTGTATTATTCATGTCATTGATTGTTGTTCTCAGTTGTCAGTGCAAATAATTATTATTGTATCGAATTGCGGTCATGGTCGCTGATACAAGATTAATATGAAGAATTTGACCTTGGTCGCTGTCCTCATCAATAATTTTTAACCTTTTTTTGTAGTAATAATGTGACCTTATTCGCAGTCCTAAAGTAATTTGAATACTTGTTTATTATTTTTTTATACGCATATATTTTTTTATGAATGCTACTAAGCTCACAATGGTCAATAAAATATTTTTTTCAATTGTTATAAATTGTGACCTTAGTCACAGTCTACAATTATATTAGAATTGTATCATGTGGAACTCATAGACATGTCATTTTTTGTACTTAATTGATATACAAATAAATTCTTTTTCGCAGAAATTTATGATATTATCTGTAAGGATTTTACTGACTGTTACTATAGTCATAGTTTACTTATGATTTTATGTATTTGTTCTTTACTGTAGCTGTTGTCAATTTTTCACGCACTAGAAGAACTTTACATTTGTGTTACACACTGCTACTGTAGTCTTTGTTTTTTAATTTGTGATATACAGTGAAATATGCCACTTTAAGAAGATTGCGATCATGATCGCAGTATGTCGATACAATAACTTTGGACAGCGACGATGGTCGCAATTTTTAACTTGCTTGAATGTACAGCGATCAAACAATATTTTATCAGGACTGTAATCATGGTCACAGTTTTATGTATCAATATAGTTAATAACGCACTACGATCATAGTCGTAGTTTATTTATTTGAGAGTAATTATTAACTGAATACTGCGACCATTGTGCTGTTGAGATGCAAAACTAATTACTTTTCATTTATAATCACATAATGCGAAGTTTATTTATGGAAGATCATTTTCAGTTGAGAAACATACTTTACACATTTTTTAAAAATATGGAAGATCATTTTCAGATAGAAGTAAATTTTATTTATAACATAAAATGGTTAAAGTTGGAATCTGAGTGTTCAGAGAAAGAATATGGGGAAGACATGATTTAAGAATAAATTATTTCAGGAAGGTTAGAAATCAAATCGAAAAAAGAAGAGCATAAATATTTTTTTAAAATATGGGATCTTTAAAATATTTACTCATAAGCACTACAAAAGACCAATACTGTGAAACGACGTGAATAGTAATAATAAGTATTATGCGTGATGGTTGAGTACTCGAAAAAGAGATAAAAAGAAATTAAATAATTAATTGAAGTAGTTTTGGCGGGAGAATCCAAAGAGTTCCTTTTTTCAGAAGTTTATGATGTGAACTACAAATTAGCTTTTTATAGAATATTTTTTATTATATTTAAATTTCTTATGGTGCACATCTTTTTTATTGAGATTAATTGTTAGTGCACCTCTTTTTTTTAAGGCTGTTGTTATATCACGATAGATAGGATATTAATTACTACAAGTAGGTCGGAGTAATTAATTTTTTAGCAGGTAACCCTAATTCCAAACAAATTTGTCTAAATGTTTGCCTTCTTATGCCGCTACTTTTATTAAATATAATATATCTCTTAATTTTTAAATATAATTATTAATTATTTTCAAATCATCTTGTACATTTAAGTTAATAATATGCCAAACATATCAAATACAAAAAAATTTCATCCAAAACTGGTTAAAATAATTTTTCAAAATTTTAATTGCTGCAGTTTTTTTCGCTAGCATATAAAATGAAACAGTAAAAAATTTAAAATTAATTTTATATTCTCTAGCAACCCGCATTATAATCTTACTAAGATTTAAAGTATTATGAAGATGAGGAACTTTTTAAAACTGATAATTTTTAATTAAAACTCTATTAGAATCAATAAAATTTGCAGCAATAATAATATAATGGCAGCTGTTAAGGGCTTCCCAAAAATCAGAAGTGAGTGCAATTTTATGGGGCAAAGATAATAAACTACATCTAACATTTATTTTTGTTCTTCAAATACTCTAAACATTTCTGATCTTATAGTGTTCCTACTGACCGGCTTATAATCAGGATTATGAGTGGATCTAATATAATTGATAAATGTATCGTCTTCAGCAAACTAAAAGGTTGTTCAGACCGAATAAGATATTTAGCGAAATTTATTTACTTATTGTATGGTTATAAGTAAAGTGCCTATTGTATAACCAAAGTGCTAATTTGGGTTTGTCATAGTTAGTGTTCGGGGTGTTTACTATTAATATGTAGGACAAGTAGCCAGTTCTTGTATTTTTTGGAAAAGCATGTGAAACATATGGACACAACTTGCATTGAGCCATCCTAACCCCATCAACACTTAGGGTTATCAAAATATATTCAAATTTTAGATTTAAGATTTGTGGAGTAGTTGATACCTCAGTGAACTAATAGGTATATGAGGAATAGTTCTAGTACATCAGAAGAAGCATTAAAATCTGTGTATTGTCTGAATGAAATTTGTGGAGTGTTGTCCAGTGGTAAATTTAGGGCTTCCCACGTATCATTACTAAAATTAAAATTTACGATGAAATTTAGAACCAGAAGCTTGACTAGCTCCAGTTGAAGAAAAATTGGCATCCATTTTTTTTGCTAGTTTCTAATTTTACAAGATTATAAATACCAAACTGAGAGCTTGTAGAGCTTGAGACTTGAGGCTTGAGAGCTTACAGGGCTTGTAGAGAGAGCTTAGAGCTTGTAGAGAGAGAGAGCTTGTAGAGAGAGCTTGTAGATCTTGAGGAAGATAAAGGGGAGTAATTTTTGTTGTGATGAAATGGATGGGGAGTTGAAGTATTTATAGAGGGGAAGAGGAGTAATTTTTTGCAATTTATTTGCAAAAAAACCAACAAAACAAGCATATACCCGTTGGAGGTATTTGCAAAAAATTGCAAATACCGCCCCAATGGCTATAATAGCCATTAGGATTGAATTGGGGGTTTCTGCAAAAAAAAACAATTTAAAGAAAATCCCTCCCCCGCGCCCAACGCTATAATAGCCATTGGGTTGGTTGGGCCGGGCCTCCAACATATATAGTCATTGGGTTATGCGGGCCAGGCACGGCCCAGCCGGGCCATGGGCCGCCCTTGGCGGACCCGGGCCGGCCCACCCTTTACCCGAACCTAGGTCAAGTCTGGCCCGGGTTTCTTCGTGGGACGATCGTGCCCGGCCACCCCGGGCCATGCCCGTGCGGGTTACCGGGCTGGCCCGTCCATTTGACACCCCTAGCAAAACGGTTAGTTATAATAAAGCTAGTGATTGATATTTTGAAAGAAATATTATAGTAGTCTCTAATAGAATAAGAGGATTATCTATGAAATAGTCTTAGAATCATGTTATTTGGACTATTTTTTGAACTCATATCAATTAAAGAGATTAAAATATAGGCTTTAACTAGAAAAAAATTCTAGTGAATGTGTAAGCGGTTAGATGGCTAGATGTATGTGTTGTTTGCATAATCCAGGATACCATACTTACTATGATACTAATTGTTGGGAGATACAGAGATCCCCATCGATGACCTTAAGTACGCCATGAGATTGATTACCTCGAGCGCACAAGATGACTATTAAAAGATACAAGAAGAAAAATAACATAATTTAATGTGGTTCGGTCCAAACTTTGCCTATGTCCACGGGGAGAGAACTTAAAAGAGTATTATTAATAAATTTGGTACAATAGAGATCTTACTTTCTCCTTGATCTCAAAAGAGTATTCACTTTCCCTTTAAATCTACATGTAGATTATAAAAGTATGCCTTCTTTTTGTGCACCATCACCTTTCTCTCTCTTTAACTTGATTTCTTTATGGCCTTATATTATTGTTCACAACTTTTTTCTCCTCTACCTAAATCCTAGGTTATTACTTTTATTTATAAAGTTTAAAATTCAAACCCTATTTTAACTTTGAGATGATCTTGATCGTCGGATGCTTGAAGAATCTTGATCAATCTTATTAGGAGTTGATCTCCTTAATCTAGAAAATTTTAAATCCTTCAATTTTTAGAAACAGATCTTCAGTTTATAGAATCTAAATCTTATTCAAACTCCACCAGAAAAAAAAACATGTAGATGCCTAAAAATGAATATGCTCATGCTGAACATACATGAGTAGTCGACTAACATACATGACTAGTCAAACCAACCTAATCAGTAGTTGACTGATCTAATGTATTTGTCGATTAGCTGAGATTTTTCTTCTTCTCTGTATCTTCTCAATCGACTATACATTCGACTAATCTAAGCATTCGTTGACTATACAATCGCTAATCTGCTCCATCTTGATTTGCTCTTCTACCTCAAACCATCGTTTTCTCCAATCAGATTGAATCTTATTGGACCATCATCTCCTCTTGAAATAAGCCAAAATCCTAACAATCTCTACCTTACTTGCTTTTCAATCCTTTACAAAATACCTTGAGATTTTAGATTACTACTTTGATTCTTTTTCTTGTTGTAACTGTACCATGATGCTTTTACTCTTGCCACTCCTCCTTGGCCATTGGTTGTTTACCGCCATGCCTGGGGCTATCTCGAGCCTTGGCCCAATGCCCCCTTTTTTTAGTCGACCTGCAACACTTAGACTTGTTGTAGTTTTTTATGAAGCTCACTCAAAATGAGCTCCCTTTAGGATTTGGATTGAAACTCCATCTTGACTTGAGATTCTTTACTTTAGCTTTTATTGCATTACTGTCGCCACCAGTAAATACCCGCTTGGTGATGCCTTCACGGCCATGGGGTTTGTCGTCTTGAGGCAATCCACCATTTTAATACTATCATGGTCTTATCCGGCCTTCGCGTCACACACTACCATGGTCTTCCACTGATCATTTAGTGATAGTCCACCTTCCATCGATGTTTTAATCTTGAGACTTATCTTCTTCACATAACTATCATGATTTTACCGGTCTTCTCGCCACACACTACCTTTATCTTCCTTCAATCAATCAGAGCTTTCATTCACTACTGCATTGATGTTTGTTAGATCTATTGCTTCACTAATGATGACCTTCAAACCTGATAGATCCACCAATACTTACAATAATCTCACCATGTCATGACTAGCCCGTCATAACTTTGACCATAATGTCATGATTTTTTTACCAATTTTATAGAACTGCATTAAATATTGGAATCTCCTCGATCTACATCCATCACTGCATCCAGAATGCTGAAAAACATAGGGTTTCGACACCTTGATCGTCTGAATCCGATTACGATTGCATAATCCACCTTCTGATCAATCTTGTCCATTGATCGTCTTCATGAACCCTTCATTGTTTTTCCTTTGACTTTCTGTCACTGTTTGTTATCCATCTAACAACAAAACCCATAATCCATTCACATGAACTTCATTCACATGAAGATTTTTTCTTTGCATCACATGGATCTTTTTTGGTGATCTGTGTTTTGATCGAAGCACGATATCCCACCATGTTTACATCCTTCTCCATGTGATTCATAACCATCACGAGCCTCTATGGGATACCTGTGTGGTGCCTCCTTCAGCTCATTGAGCTCGCCTTGCTGTCCACCGTAGGTGATGATCTGATCATCACCTACACGTCTTTTGCGTTCAGATCTGAGCATTATTGAGTCTTGATGACTCCAATTGATCACTGTTTGGACCTATATTGTATAAATATTATTACATTCCTACATATATATTTATAATAAATCATTACAACTCACTTGTTTTAATGTCCTAATCCTTGCAGGATGATAAAAAGAAGATAAACACAGATCCTATCCAAACAAACCCAAAAGTTCAAATCAAACAGGAATCGACTCAAATTCAGAGAATCTTTAGTCTATCTTATCTGAGGATTGGATCTCCTAGATAAGATATACTATAAAATTCATAATAAAAATGAATTTTTTGAAGACCCTATTGGGTTTGCTAAGGATAATAGATAGAGAGAATCAACGGATGAGATGAAGCAATTTAGATTCTGATTCAGACTGGATACAGTTTAGCATTTAGTCATATCATTTGCTATTGAATCTCAAATCTGATGATTCAAAATGATCCAGAAAGAAGATTTAAAGGGCTACAACTCTTATGTTGATCACTGTTTCGAATTCTATCATCTGTTAAGTAATATTCAGATTTCAACACGCCATCAAGCTGCAGATCAAAATTCTGGATAAATCAAGTTTGGAGATTAGGGAAGACTGAAATTCAAAAATAGCCAACTCTTCCTATCTCCCTACACTCTCCCTTATCATTATTTTCCTATAAATACCTGTATTCATTGAGAGAGAGAGAGGACACCAAGGGCTGAAGAGCTAGAAAAAGAGAGTTTTGAGCGTTGTAATGCGAGATTGGAGAGGTCAAGAGCTTTGTATTTGATGCTTTTGGAATAAAATTCAGAATTCTTCTTTACGATCTTGCGGCGTTCAGTCTAAATTTTTCTTTAATTTTCTCTTTATTTTTTTTGCTATTCTTTTCTTTCGTATTTGATTCCATGAAGTCATCTCTTTTCTTTTATTAGCTTCTTTTGTTTTCAGCATCGCTTGGAGGAGGGAGACAATAAGCGATGACAAGAAACAAGTTCACTGGTTCATCTTCCTCTTCCCCCCTTACCAATCTTTTAATTCTTTTTTTTCTTATTTTGGGTATTCAAATCTTCGCAAAAAGGTTAGTTTTCTTTCTTCTTTGCTTTCTTCATATTTTATTTTTCTTTTGCTTTCTTCTTCAAGATCTTTATTTATTTATTTATTTTTAAAAAATAAAATTCTAACCTTCATCCAAGAGATTTTCTCAACTAGAATAAGATAAAAGTGAGATTTTTAATAACTAAATTTTCAAAAATAAATCTCTGTGGATTCGATCCTATACTTGCCACTACACACTTTGCTAAAGAGATTTTAGTAAGTTTAGGTTTTATAAACTTGTACGTGATTCAACAACGATGGAGTTTTTCATGAATTTTGAATCGCGAACAGTTTTTGGGCGCCGTTGCCGGGACTTATGAAAAGTTTTGGTTTTGAAAAATCAATATCTAATCTTTTTCTAGTTTAATATTAAAAAAATTATTAAAAATTAAAAAAATCAAAATTCTTTTATTATTTTTCTTTTCATCCCTAAGATTTAATTTCAAATTTTCTTTTGCAGGGATATTGCATGAACAAAAGAAGACTTGCACAACAAGAAGAAGCTTGCTTGCTTATGACATATTGCTTTGCTAAAAATAAATAAAAATTTGCTTGCTTCAGAGTCGCCAGAAAGGTTAGTATTTTCTAACTCTACCCACGAATTTCTTGTCAGTGGGGTTTTAGAGGTGCTTATTGATTGAATTTTGTGCTGTATTAGTGCATACTTGCATAAAAAGATCTAAGAGCTGTCCCCCCTCACATAAGGTCGGGATTTCATCACCCGTTCCTTGGCTCAAAAATCACAACCGCATATAAGTTTTTTTTTCCCAAGCTTGAACTAATTTAAAATCAATTAGAACTCAGCCACTAGGATTTCGAGCTCATTTAAGTGAAACTATTTTGGGAAGACTCCGGTGAACACTTTCAAGCTCGCGAAAGAAGGCTTTCTTATCTAGAAAGGGTGACTTAGCCATTGCGGCGGTGCCTGGCCTGGAAGAAGGACCGAGGAACTTCCCTGTCTAAGAAAGGGTGGCTGAATTTAGTAAGTGCCCAGCCTGGGGGAGAGCCGAATCGCTTGTTTGACGGGTTTAACCGGTAAACCCACTATCCTTCCAACCCAGTTAGGAGCTGTCTAATTAGGGAGAATTCTATTCTCTTAAGATTAGTGGTTGAAAAAAAAACTGATTACCTTTAAATTAAATTCAAGATAAAAAAAAATACTTGATTGCAATTGATTGGTTGAGTCATCTTTGTGTAATCTTATCTAGGATTTACAAAATCCTTCATCAGGGCAATACCCTGGTTCATGCGAAAGTGGGTTCGTATTAAGGGTCGATTAGAATCTATTATTATTTCTGACCCTACTGCAACAATGGGTAACGCTAATGAAACCAAACAAATGACCTTAAAGGATTAAATGTATCCTACAAGGTCCACCCAACCTATCTGTATCACCTTGCCAGTCCTTATGGCAAATTTTGAGATTAAATCCGGGATGATACAGATGCTTCCAGTCTTTCGGGGATTGGCAAATGAGAACCCATATCAACATGTTAGGGAATTTGAGGATATTTGTGGGACCATGAAGTATCATCAAATGACAGAAGAATCCCTAAAACTTAGGTTATTCCCATTTTCTCTAAAAGAAAGAGCCAAATCTTGGCTTCTTTCTCTCCAACCTGGTTCAATTTCTACTTGGGTAGGATTAGCCGAAGCCTTCTATAGAAAGTTCTATTCTAAGCAGGAAACTGCTACTATACGTCAAGCCCTCAACACCTTCCATCAACTACAAGGAGAGACGTTCTTCACATATTTTGAAAGATTCAAGGATCTTTTACTTGAGTGTCCCCATCACGGATTCGAAAAGATCCGTTTGATTCAAATTCTTTATGAAGGATTAGACTACTCGAATAAGACCATGATTGAATCCCTTTGCAATGGAACATTCACGAGCAAAACGGCCGATGATGCATGAAAATTCTTTGAAGAGGTAGCAGAAAATACTCTAGAATGGGAGCCTGTTAGTGTTGATAATAAGCAACTTACCACCTCAACTGCCACTAACAAGGGTGGAATACATAAAGTCAACCCTAATTTTTAGAGTGATGCCAAATTGACATCAGTAGTACGAAGACTTGAAGCATTAGAATTGAGCAAGGGAGCACAATCTTCAGCTCCCGAACCATCCAAGTCAGTGGTGTCTCCCATTTGTGTCCTTTGTGACAGCCAAGACCACTTGGTTGAACAATGCCCCGGGTTGCTAATTATCAAAGTGGAGCAAGCAAATGTACTCAATACATTTCACAAGCCCAATCCCAACAACAACCCATTTAGTGAAACATACAATCCGGGATGGAGGAATCATCTCAACCTTTCATGGAAGTCTCCTTAAGGACAAGGATATGGTGGATCATCATCGTTTCAAGGACCATCTTCTAATAATCAATTTCATAAGGGAAATCAATTCAATGCAACACCATCTGTCCCTTCATATGTCCCTCCCAATCAAAGAAAACCATCTTTAGAGGACACTCTCCAACAATTCATGCAGAGCCAACTAATAACTAATCAAATTCAAGCCCAAATGTGTCACAATCAGGATCAGACGATAGCTAGGCTCGAGGTTCAGATAGAACAGTTAGCTGCAACTGTTAGGGAGAGAGAGAAAGGATATTTTCCTAGTCAAACTGTGCCCAACCCGAGAGGACAACATGCTCCTCAAATTACTCCAACAGGCCAGTTTGAAATTAGTTCTGATTCAAACCGTCAAGTCCAAGCCATCTACACTTTACAGTCAGGCAAGAGAGTAGACAACCAAGTCCAAGATCTACCAAACAATCCTAATATTGTAAAAGAAAAGAAAAATGAACCAAGGAGTCAACAAAGAAAGATGATCAAGTTATTGTTGACAATCAAGATAAATCTTTTGTGCCCAAAGCCCCATTTCCTCAACGTCTTCAACCAACTAGGAAGAAAAATTACTGTGAGGGAATTTTGAAAGTTTTCAAAAATGTCCAAATCAACATTCCCTTCTTGGATGCCATTAATCAGATACCTTCATATGCTAAATTTCTAAAAGACCTAACCACGGTCAAGAGGAAAAGTTCTGTGCCTCGTGAAGCTGCATTTGCTACACAAGCATCATGTCTCATCCAGCAACCCATGGCACCCAAATATGAGGATCCAGGGAGTCCAACTATTTCTGTTAGGATAGGAGATCAGGTTATGGCTCGGTGTCTACTAGATTTAGGGGCAAGTGTAAACCTTTTACCCTATTCTGTGTACAAACAATTAGGTTTAGGGGAGTTACAACCCACTAACCTTACATTGCTTCTAGCAGATAGGTCAGTTAAGGTCTCCAAGGGAATTATTGAGGATGTTATTTTGAAGGTCAACGAATTCTATTTTCCTGCTAGCTTTGTGGTCTTAGACACTGAACCAGTTAGAGATCCAAGCAATCACTCCCCTGTGATTTTAGGGAGACTATTCCTTGCTACTGCTGATGCTGTTATTAGATGTAAGAATGGAGTCATGACCTTGTCATTTGGGAATATGACATTTGAGCTAAACGTTTTCCATACTAGTTCCCAACCACATGTAATGGACGATCATGAGGAGATCAACATGATTGATGTGTCGGTCAATCACACCTTTGAGGAGTCTTGCTATGAAGACCCCTTAGAGAAATGCTTGGCCCATTTTGGAATGAATTTTGATATTGAGGAGTCTATAGAAGAGGTGAACGCATTGTTAGATTCTGTCCCCATCATGGACACCAACCTATGGAGACCTAAGGTAGAACTCTCACCACTGTCAACATCTGTTCCTGTTCCATCAGTCGTTGAGCCTCCCAAGTTAGAGCTCAAACCTTTACCTGACACATTGAAGTATGCCTTCCTAGGTAAGTTTTGCCTCTAATCATATCATCTCATTTAGATAAGGACCAAGAAGAAAAGTTGCTAGATGTTCTTAAGGAACATAAGGAAGCCATAGGATGGATCATAGCAGACATCAAGGGAATTAGCCCCTCTGTGGTAATGCACCAAATTCATCTTGAAGAGAATGCCAAGACCTCGAGAGAACCACAGAGGCATTTAAACCCTATTTTGAAAGAGGTGGTGAGAGCGGAGATAATAAAATTATTAGATGCGGGTATCATTTACCCTATCTCTGATAGTCAGTGGGTTAGTCCAATACAAGTTGTACCCAAAAAGTCCGAAGTCACAGTTGTTACTAATGAGAACAATGAGTTGGTTCCAACTCGTGTTCAAACTGGTTGGCAAGTGTGCATAGACTATAGAAAACTCAACTCCATGACTAGGAAAGATCATTTTCCTCTGCCTTTCATCGACCAAAGTTAGAACGTATCGCCGGTCACGCATACTATTCCTTCCTCGATGGTTATTCAGATATAACCAAATCCACATTGCTCATGAGGACCAAGAGAAAACGACATTCACATGTCCGTTTGGCACATTTGCATATCGTCGCATGCCCTTTGGGCTATGCAATGCACCGGCTACTTTTCAGCGGTGTATGTTGAGCATCTTTTTAGATATGGTTGAGCGATTTCTAGAGGTTTTCATGGATGACTTCTCTGTCTTTGGTCTACTTTTGATGAGGGTTTATATCATCATCATTGGTATTGATAAGATGCAAGGAGAAGAACCTAGTTCTTATTGGGAAAAATACTATTTCATGGTGAAATCCAGGATTATCTTAGGATACATTGTTTCTGATAGAGGTATAGAGATTGATAAAGCTAAGGTAGAGCTAATCACCAAATTACCACCTCCTAAAACTGTTCGGGAGGTGCGATCTTTCCTAGGCCATGCTGGATTTTACCGTCGCTTTATCAAAGATTTTTTCAAAATCTCCAAACCTCTTTGTGATCTTCTAGCAAAAGATGTTCCTTTTGAGTTCACCCCTTCTTATTTGGAAGCCTTTGAAAGGAAAGACCGAGTTAATCACGGCACCCATCATCCGACTACCTGATTGGAATCTCCCATTTGAGGTGATGTGTGATGCTTCTGACTATGCTATAGGAGTTGTCCTAGGCCAACGAGTGGATAAACTTCCTCATGTCATTTGCTATGCCAGTAAGACTCTTAACGATGCCCAACTGAATTATTCCACCACTGAAAAAGAGTTATTGGCAGTCATTTTCTCTCTTGACAAATTCCGTCCATGCCTTATAGGTTCTAAGGTCCTAATCTACACCGATCATGCAGCTTTAAAATACCTTCTCACGAAAAAAGATGCCAAAGCCCGTTTAATCCGTTGGATCTTACTCCTACA
Source organism: Agave tequilana (assembly GCA_038442645.1). NCBI lineage: Eukaryota > Viridiplantae > Streptophyta > Magnoliopsida > Asparagales > Asparagaceae > Agave > Agave tequilana. The sequence continues at coordinate 28,070 of JAVJIF010023621.1, forward strand.
GGAATTCGACTTACAAATTCATGATAAAAAGGGAGCTGAGAATGTTGTAGCAAATCATTTGTCTAGGATTGTGGTCGAATCTGTGTCCGACTCACTACCTGTCCTTGAGACATTTCCTGATGACCAGTTAATGTCCGTCTCTTCTTCAATTGTTCCGTGGTATGCTGACATTGTGAATTATCTTGTCACGGAACAGATGCCCGATTGATGGACCAAGCAAGAACGATTGCGTTTCTTAGCTAAGATCAAATGGTTCTTCTGGGATGAACCACACTTGTTCAAGTATTGTCCCGATCAGATCATTCGACGCTGCATTCCTGACTCAGAATTTAGGAGCATCCTTTCATTTTGCCATGATCAAGCCTGTGGAGGTCATTTTAGTGGGAAGAAAACTGCTGTAAAAATTTTGCAATGTGATTTTTATTGGCCCACTCTATTTCGTGATGCTCATGTCTATTGTCAATCATGTGATCGTTGTCAACGATTAGAGAAGATTGCACGCCGGAATGAAATGCTATTAGACCCAATCTTAGTTGTCAAAATCTTCGATGCTTGGGGCATTGACTTCATGGGTCCCTTTCCTATATCCCATGGATACCAATATATCCTTGTAGCAGTTGACTACGTCTCTAAATGGATAGAGGCGGTAGCATGTAAAACCAATGACCACAAAGTTGTGGTAAACTTCTTGAAAGAGAATGTATTCTATCGTTTTGGCTTTCCTCGTGCAATCATTAGCGATGGTGGAAAATATTTCTGCAATCGTACATTTGAAGCCTTAATAAGAAAATATTGCATCAATCATAGAGTAACCACCCCTTATCACCCGCATACTAGTGGCCAAGTAGAAGTTTCCAATCGAGCCATTAAGACCATTCTAGAGAAAACTGTGAACACCACTAGAAAAGTTTTGTCTCTTCGCCTGACTGATGCCTTATGGGCATATAGAACTGCATTCAAAACTCCCATTGGAATGTCTCCATATAGGTTAGTTTATGGCAAGGCTTGCCATCTTCCTGTCGAGTTAGAACATAAAGCATACTGAGCAATCAAACGCCTAAATTTTGATCTAGACAAGGCACGAGAGTCTAAGAAACTTCAACTAGATGAGCTTGAAGAGATAAGGAATGATGCATATGACTGTTCAAAATGGAACAAAGATCGTATGAAGATTATGCATGATAGGATTATAACTCGGAAGGAATTTAAACCAGGGCAAAAAGTCTTGATGTACAATTCCCATCTACATCTCTTTCCGGGAAAACTGAAATCTCGTTGAACCGGTCCGTACATTGTTCATAAGGTACACTCACATGGTGCAGTTGAGGTCCACAATACCACAGATGGTACCACTTTTCAAGTAAATGGCCATCGTTTAAAATCATACCGTGAGTATCTGAGCCCTGAAGTGGAGGAAATCCTTCTGGAAGATCCTGTTTATCAGGATTGATCTCTATACATACTAAGGATCTATTTATATATTATAGTTTTTGTATTTTTTCTCTTAATTAGACAGTGATGGATGA
>JAVJIF010023622.1:0-69247 GCA_038442645.1 Agave tequilana
TTTCGGGTCTTCAGAGAAGGTTGTCCCTAACAGAACAGAGAGGAGAAAAAGTACTAGAGATTAGGGTTGGGAACATGAATCTTTTTTTCTTTCTCAGAAGGAAATCTTTTGTGAGCTGACCCCAACCACAAGCATTTGGGATAAACGCTTGTTTGTGTGCTGTGTGTGTGTTTGGTTCTTCTTTTTTTTCTTCTTTGTTTTTCCTGTCTTTCTAACGAATAGTTTGTTGCTGCTCTCCCCCTTTATATGGCTGATGCAGTTTTCTTAGAAAAATCGTCCAAAGTTAATTGCATATGTCTAGAAGAGCTTCTTACAATTAGTTGAAGTGTAATGGACTCATTATTCTTAACTAGCAGACTTGTCACTTGATTTCACCGGAATCCACGATTTAATGACATCTCGTGTGCATTGTTGTCCTGCAGAGTTTGGTAGGCGTCCAGCGATCTCTATCAACTTGCGAGGTACAGAAAGGTTGAGGAGTTGAGCAGCACAGGGCCACGAAATTTCACTGTGGCTGTCCAAAGATAAATCTGTTCCTCTTCGAAGCGGTATATTGAGCTCACTGGTCGAATTATGAGGACAATTGCATACAGATATTGATTCTTGAGAGATGGTTTCACACATTTGTATGTTGCATTGTATGCGTGTGACTTTGATGGACCAAATGAAAGAGCCTTGATCGTCTCTGAGATTTATTTGCTCATGTATTTAGTGTAACTTTTAAGTTAGGGATGTTAGCAGAAACAGTTAACACATGATTATACAACTGCACGAAAGTTACTTGGCTCAAGGAAGGCATAATAACACCAGCTTCTACCATCATTCACTAACCGGTTGCACTGTAAAAACGAGATTTCTCTACTTGAGGTTGACAGTACTGAGCTGACCGATCACAGGCGTATTTCCGCTGCATTCTCTTCCTTTCACTTCGACTGATGGGATTGACAGCTCGTCCGGTTGACATTGATGCGAAGTCGGAGCAACTTTTCCCGGCAGAGGATCAATAGACTCTTGTAGACCTTGAAGCAGCTTTAACTGAAGAGATTCGCTCTGCTATTTTTTTCTTCAGGAGCGCCTGGACCTGATGGTTTCAACATGCGGTTTTATCAATATTTTTGGCCCCTTCTCTGCCAAGATTTCTTCGATGTATGTCATGGCTTTTTCGTTGGCTAGATTGACCTATTCCATTTTTACTGGGCTTATATTGCGTTGATTCCGAAGATTGCAGGAGCTTGCAAGATTGTGTGGAGAGAGAGGGTAAAATTTTGTTGAAAGTGTTTTTAAATTCTGTTGGAGTTTAACCAAAGTGCGATGCAATCAATGTTGTCGAATACAAGAGTGTGTCGGTCGTATCGAAGGTGGATTGCACAAGAGGAACTCAATCTAGTCGACTAGGCATTTGACCTTGTCGACTAATGATACAAATAGAGAATTGAAAATCTGTTTCACTGCAGACTAGTCAACTAGGCCAAATTCATAGTCGACTATAGGAGTTATTAGCTGACGAGGATATTTTCTAGTCGACTAGTGCAACTGCAGCAGCCTATTTTCAAATCTGATTCTGAATTCGTTTCTGATCCGATTAAGTGTTTTTAGTTTTCTTTTCTTCGTGATTTCTTTGTTTATATAAAGAGGGGTATTATCCACAATATTTGTAATAAGAACTCTCTCCCCTTGCCCCGTGGACGTAGGCAATTTGCCGAACCTCGTTAAATCTTCTTTTCTCTCTCTTTTTTTTGTTTACTTGTTCATGTAATTGTTGACTATTCTCTGGTGTCCCTCTTCTATGTTACTTGGATTCCAAACAAGTGGTATCAGAACTTTCCCGGTTCGATGGGGAGTTTTTTATTCAGATGGCCGGAGAAAGTCAATCCATGGTGAAATTCTTGAGCCTACCTCCGATGAAGATCGATGTGGTAAGTTTGATGGCACGAATAATATTTAGATGTGGAGGTGTGAGGTGATGGATGCATTGACAGCATCAAACCTTGAGGACACTCTACGATTGAAAGAAAAGCCTGAGGAGACTTCTGAAAATAATTGGGATAAGATGAATAGGACGGCTTGTGGTCTTACAAGATCTTGTTTGATACAAGACATCAAGTATCATGTGCCATATGAGACGTTTGCAATGAAGATATCGGAGATTCTCGAGAAGAAATATCTGACGAAATGTATAGAGTCTCTACTGCTTCTAAAGAGGAGGCTTTATCGCTTCCAGTTGAAGAAGGGACTCTCTATTGTTGAGCACATGAACAACTATATAAACTTTCTTACAGATTTGATTAATATGGATGTGGATATCGAAGAAGAGGATAAGGTGTTAATTCTTTTGAATTCTCTTCCTGATGAAGAGTATGAAACCTTCATCCTCACCTTGATTAATGGTAAACAATCACTTAATTATAATGATGTGTCAGCTACTATTGTAAATTATGAAGTGAGGAGGAAGGATAAGCAATCTTCTTATAATAGTACACAGCAGGGGCGTTGATCGTAAGACGCAGAGATTCCAATCGGAAGGGTAAAAGCTAGCGTGAGAGATCCAAATCCAGACCAGGTTTTAGAGATCTGAAGAATCAGTGTGCCTTCTATAAAAAGATAGAGAACTGGACGATTGATTGTCTAAGGATCAAAGATAAGAAGAAGTAGTCGAAGACCGAGGCAAATCTCGCACAGGTGATCAATACAGAAGCGGGTACTTTACAGGTAGGTGGACCAGGCTCAGACTCATCGATATTCTCATTCCCGCTACTACTCCTGCTATTGGTTACTTAGGTGATTCTGAGTGGATATCAGATACAGGAGTTACCTATCATGTGTGCCCGAATAGGAATTGATTTTCTAGACTTGAGAAGCTAGATAGATGTTTTACTATCATGGATGATCAGCATCCATGTAAAGTGGAAGGGATATGTATAGTTCGTATCAAGATGTCTGATGAGAAGGTGCGGAACTGAAGGAAGTGAAATATGTAGCTCAAGTGAAAAAGATCTTATCTTTGTTGGTGCCTTGGTAGCATTGGGTCATGGAGTATCTGTAAGAGATTGTTCTCAAGATGACTAAAGGCTCGATGGTGGTGTTGAAGGGCGCCTGACGCAATAATCTATACTACTTAATGGGTGGTACAGTTAAAGGGCGAGTGGTGACTTCTATTTCTTCAGGTGATGTTTGACATATGAGGCTCAGACATACAGGAGAAAGTCTTTTCAAGCTCTAGCAAAGAAGAGATCATTGGAAGATGCATCTACCTGCAACATGGAATTAGGTGGACACGGTGTTCTGAACTAAAAGACAAAGGTGAAATTCGGTACCTCAACTCACCGCTCGAAGGTATACTTGATTGTATTCACGCTAGTTTTTAGGGACATACCAAGACTGCATCGCTTGGAGGTCATTGGTATTTTGTCTCTTTTATTGATAATTTATCTAAACATTATTGGATATATCCCATGAGATAAAGATTTGAAGCCCTAGGTATGCTGGTGATGTAACACCCGGATTATTAAACCCTGAGTTAAAGTAATTTATTGGGTTAATAATATTTTTCTAGAATTATGCATGGATATATATACTGCATGAAATGCTCGTATTAAATACTAGGTATTGGTATTCATACCTATTATTGATTGTATTAAATAAATTGGGAAAATGAAGAAAGAAAAAATAAAAATAAAATAAAATATTGAGTATGGGATGTATGGGAGGTATGGGAGGTATGGGATGTATGGGGAGTATGGGGAGTAGGTGGGGGTAGGTGGGGGAGAGAGAAATATAAACTCACTTTTTCTCTCTCTCTCTCTCTCTCTCACACACACACACACACATGTCTTCCTCTCTCTCTCTTTCCCTCTCACTCTCTCTCCCCCCGGCGGCCTGACCGGCGGCTAGGCGCCGGCGGCCGGGTGCCGGCGGCGCCGGCGGCCGGCCAGCGCAAGGCCGGCAGTGGGGGGAGCACCAGCCCCACCCCATCTCACCCTCTCACTCTCCCTCTCTCTCTCTCTCTCGGTAGGCCCCGGCGGCCAGGGACGCCGGAGCGGCGCCGACGCCAGCGGGACGGCTGCGCCGGCGGGGCGGCTGCGCCGGCCGGGCGCGCGCGCGCAGCAGGGAGCAGCAGCAGCGGCTGCTGCTGCTGCTGCTGTGGAAGAAAAGAAAAAAAAAAAAAAAAGAAAAAGAAAAATAGATAAGAATATGGGTTTGGGTTTCGGGTTTAACCCAAACCCGACCCATTAAGACCCAACCCGTTTTATAAGGTAAATTTCATTTTAGCCCCTGTGAGATTATAAATTACTTTGGGGACCCTGAAAAATTACCAACAGCCCCCTGAATATTTTCAGTTATTACGTATCTAACCTTTTATATTGGTTTTGGTTTCCGGACGATATCTTGGCCATCCGAAGTCGGATTCGGACGATTCTTGAGCCGTTGTGATCGTGGAAACGAGAGCTACACATCTTGTATATCAGTATATGATATTAGGTGTTCAAATTTATCGGTATACCCGGTGAGTGGAAGTCCTAACTTAAATCTTATTTTTTCCCAATTTAGAGATAATTGTTGTTGGTAAATTATTGATAATATTGATTCATTGAAACTAAGAGATTACATCATTAAATAGATGATTGTGACAGTTATTGTAAAAGTGAATTAGTGTTATGGAACCGAAATCCAAGTAGAGTATCCGGATAATGACTCACGGATATGTTATGTATATGTGTGTGAGAACCTAATACGAGTGTGATACCAAATTGAGAATTGTTATTTAAAATTCGTATAACATGACCATTAAGAGTCTGTAAGTGTATTAAAATGGCTGCGCATAGGCGTATGCCACATGAGTTATACGTGTGTGTCTCTGAACATGATGTATATATTACGAGTCTTTATTAGAATTTAGAACCGAATGACTAAACACTGGGCTTTGATAGAAGTTGTTAAGCGTAAATCTTCAGCTGATGCCATCTATCCGTCTGTGATAGTGACTTAACCTGAGAATCATTAAGTGGGTAAAGTATCCCTACGATTTATTAAACACCGTGATTGCATGCGTATTGACTATTAAAATAATAATGATGATAGTTAAGTAAAGATCGATATTATATGCAAGTAATGTCCAATCCTTATGAAAGTGATAGTTATAGATAATAATAATCAGATGGTGGTTGGTTAACACCGGTGTACCCAGTGAGTAGACTAAATAGTGTCAATGGGAAATCGACTACCGATCACGAATGTGTATTTATTAATAAGAGATAATTAGAAATCAGTTAAGATAAAAGATCACTTGAGACCCATCAACCATGATTGGATAATTATAGAATCAGTTATATTGATACTGGTATAAGCAGAATCCTAAGTTGATATTAGGATTGAACTAAGCAAATGAAAATGGAAATTATCTTCGAGTAACTCGATGTGACCGTGACATAGAAAACTCTGCTAAATGGGATACATGTAATTGATGCAGTATGATAAAAATAGCGTACTGATTAAAGTATTGAAGGTTTTGTTAAAAATTGATAACTCGGATGAGATCGGGATATTCCGGTAAATTAGCAACTGTGAAAGTGAACCAATGATGATGGAACTGATCAAGTAATTGATAATGAACTGAATTAGAGCAACTGAATTCCTAACTCTACCGGACATGCTTGATAAGTAAATTGAATATCAAAAGCTTATTGTTAAGCTAAGTATACGGGATACTCAAATATCACGTAGTATGTTGAGTATCGATCTTGCGAATATTGTTTTCATATTTGTTGTGTTTCATGATATATGCGCTCATAAACGTGAATTTGTGTATTAACTAGCACACTTGAAGCAGTAAGGGTCAGCTGGTGACCTACATGATTATATATCGATTAAGTGGTTAATCGGTAGCAACTGAAAGCAACTTGATAGATAAATAACTAAGATTTATCGAACCCAATGAGAGGTTGAAGAATAAAACCTTTGAACCAGAACTCGCAAGTAGATATCGCACTTTTAGCGATTGATGATTATTAATGAAAACTACTGAATAAGATCAAGTCTGATGATTATCAGATAATGGGTGACCGATGATGGTGTATAAGTAGCAAGTGAGTAATTAAACTGGTGAAAACTGTTAGAGTCAGTATTGAGTAAATCTGACAAATTAATATTAAGTATATCGATTATGATGCATAATTCGATATCAACAAAACAAATACCGATAGTATTGAACTAGTATTTTGGTATGCCTACTCGATACACCGGAGACTTTCAAGTATTCTTGTAATTGAATTAGCAGAACATCGGAATCCCCTATTAAGCTTGGAAGTCACATCTTTATAGTGACACCGAAGATATCTAACCGGTAAGAGTTAGATAATTACCTTAATAATTGAAAGTTAGTAATACAGACGAAAGATTGAGCGTCGTGTCAACGAGATTAGTGATCCAGTATGGGTAAGTGATATGTGTATGTGTACGCATGTACACATGTGTGTGGTTTGATTCACATGTGAACACAGATGATGATTTGGCTAGTAAATGACTGTGGTTTGAAACTTGAAGATAGAAGTAAGCAATAACAAAACATGCTGTATAGAAGTCAGTAGCGTTAACACCAGTATTGTGAAACCTGGGATAAATTTGGGCTGTACCAAATAAAAGTATTAAAACCAGTCCTTACTTGAAATAAAGGATAATTATGATGTTGAAAGTGTAATAATTCATTAATATCAGAATTGTCGTGTAACTATCACTTGTATCAGAAGTAATGAGAAGATTCTGAATTAAATCAAGTTGTAACCAATAGACAGTTTGCATGAGGATAGAAGAGGCAAATGATGACTAATCCCGACTGTTAATTATATGATAAAGGGTGAATAAGTATTATGATTAGGAAAAGCGAATACCGGTACTACGAGTCAGAACTTGACCGGTAAGATATTAGGGATCATTAAGTTGGATGCTTACATGGGTGCATGATCGACACTTATTGTGTATGCATTGTAGTCTAACACATGCCTCTTAAAAGGAAATAGCTTTATGAATGAGTATCATACTTGACTTCATGCACATGTTTGGCTATACATATATTGGAATGATATAACATGTTAGTTATCTTAAAAAGGCTTACATGTTGTTAGTTTAATAAGTGGTTACTTATACATGTTAATGTCTTTCTTATTATTGGCATCATGTGAAGTAGGAATCATGTGAATTCCTATGTTGACATTATCTTATGAATCCTTGCATGTGGTTATTACATGAAGGATATGATTATCGCATGTTTGGAGGAAGGGACCGGGTTGAACCGGAGGTGATCGAAGGAGAGAATAATACGTGGTATAACGTATCGGAGGAAGGGACCGGGTTGAGCCGGAGATGACCGAAGGAGAGAATAATACGTGGTATAACGTATCGGAGGAAGGGACCGGGTTGAGCCGGAGATGACCGAAGGAGAGAATAATACGTGGTATAACGTATTGGAGGAAGGGACCGGTTGAACCGGAGGTGATCGAAGGGGAGTATTGATATTATTTTATTAAAGTATGCTTGAACGATTGTTTATGATATCCGGTATATGGATATGATTATTACGATATCCGAATTATGGATGTTAATAGGTATGACACCTAGTATATGCATATGATTGTTTATGATATCCGGTATATGGATATGATTGTTTATGATATCCGAATTAAGGATGTTAATATGTGTGGCACCTAGTGTATGCACATAGTTGTGTATGACATCAGGTAAATAGATTGTTGTGGCATCCAGTATATGGATGCGAGTGTTCCGTATTTCTTCATGTATGAACACATTTATAATTGGATACTATCATGAGTAGTGTGTGATGTCATATGTATATTGCGGAAGGTGCAATATTGAACCATACTTCAACTAATCTAGTGAGTAAGATTAGGCTCTCTAAGAGTTGTGTTGTGATCATGACTACATATATATGAAATACGAACATGTTACAAATATGAAAATTGGAGAGGTGATTATAAAAGACCAACGAGTAGGTCAAGTATTGCAAAATCATAAGATTGTGTGATACTAAAATATTGGTCATGTGTACACAGAAGAATACATAGGAAAGTAGCAGATAATAGAAAGAGTCTTTGATTCATAAGCTACAGTATCAACTACAAGTAGAAAGTATTGAAACTGATTTTTGACATTGCTCAACTGCATAATACTCCAAGTTCAATGGTAGTGTAATACAAACTCTATTTTGAATGACTTCACTCACTGAGCTGTTGAGCTTACCCCACCACAGATTGATATTTTCAAGTCATGGCAAGGCGAAGGTTCGACTTAGAGCTGCAAGGATGTTCTCCTGAGATAACGTATGTACTTATTGTAGAATGTAAATCCTTTTGTAAACTCTGATGTTATTAGTCACTATGAGTTAGAATAGTACACCATGGAAGCACTCTTCTGTATATGTTTATTATGATGAACTATATGATGAAATGAGATCTATAAGTAGGCTGATATTAGCTGAAATCTAATTATTGTATTGAGATGGAGTCTATATTTCAGAGGAGATGCTGCTGAAATTTCTTTAGTATATTCTGATTAACGAGCAATAAAGTTGATGATCTTAGAATTTTGAGGTAATTAAACCTGGGACCGTTACAGTTGGTATCAGAGCTTAGCTTAGAAACTTGAAGTATAACTCAGGTGTGGGTCTAAGACAGTATTAGCTTAGAGATTGATTTAAGTCGTTGGTTCAGGAATAGCATTGATTGTTAGAATGAATGTCTGCGAGTGTACAGTTTGTATGAATGAATGTGTGCCATGATGTAAGAAGTTCTTGAGTGTAATAGGTTCTCATGCGTATGATTAATCTCGAAATGCATGATATTTAACTTTTTCTTATATTCGAATGAAAGTATACCCGCATATACTTTGATTCAGATGAGTTCTATTAGGGGTGCGGGCCCTTAGTATGAACTACCTGTGGTATGGGACACTGGGATAAGAAAATGACAAAAATATCAGGCAAGACAAGATTTAATCAGAGCGGAAGAACCATATTGTGCATATGTGATGGACGTATCATTAAGTATGGTACGTATATGTGCTGATACGATGTGTGATGATATATAACACGATTATCACCAAGTGTGATATGTTTATGTGATACCATATGATGTGTATATCACCAAGTATGATGATGAATGTAATGATATAAAGTATGTGTAAGATATATTCTGTGTGAAAGTGATAATATTGGACATATATTGCATGTTGTGAACACATAAAGAAATGCATGGTCGGAAGAAAACAAAATTTCTCTATTTGAAGAAAGATTTCATGAGATAAAGAAGAAATTGAAAGTATCACTCTTACTTATTATCAGATATGCCAAGTTTCGAGGACGAAACTTTTTCTAAGGGGGGTAGGGCTGTAACACCCGGATTATTAAACCCTGAGTTAAAGTAATATTATTGGGTTAATAATATTTTTCTAGAATTATGCATGGATATATATACTACATGAAATGCTCGTATTAAATACTAGGTATTGGTATTCATACCTATTATTGATTGTATTAAATAAATTGGGAAAATGAAGAAAGAAAAAATAAAATAAAATAAAATATTGAGTATGGGAGGTATGGGATGTATGGGAGGTATGGGATGTATGGGGAGTATGGGGAGTAGGTGGGGGTAGGTGGGGGAGAGAAAAATATAAACTCACTTTCTCTCTCTCTCTCTCTCTCTCTCTCTCTCTCTCTCTCTCTCTCTCACACACACACACACGTCTTCCTCTCTCTCTCTCTTTCCCTCTCACTCTCTCTCTCCCCGGCGGCCTGACCGCGGCCAGGCGCCGGCAGCCGGCCAGCGCAAGGCCGGCAGTGGGGGGAGCACCAGCCCCACCCATCTCACCCTCTCACTCTCCCTCTCTCTCTCTCGGTGGGGCCCCGGCGGCCAGGGACGCCGGAGCGGCGCCGGCGCCAGCGGACGGCTGCGCCGGCCGGGCGGGCGCGCCGGCCGGGGCCGCGCGCGCAGCAGGGAGCAGCAGCAGCGCTGCTGCTGCTGCTGCTGTGGAAGAAAAAAAAAAAAGAAAAAAGAAAAAGAAAAAGAGATAAGAATATGGGTTTGGGTTTCGGGTTTAACCCAAACCCGACCCATTAAGACCCAACCCGTTTTATAAGGTAAATTTCATTTTAGCCCCTGTGAGATTAATAATTACTTTGGGGACCCTGAAAAATTACCAACAGCCCCCTGAATATTTTCAGTTATTACGTATCTAACCTTTTATATTGGTTTTGGTTTCCGGACGATATCTTGGCCATCCGAAGTCGGATTCGGACGATTCTTGAGCCGTTGTGATCGGGAAACGAGAGCTACACATCTTGTATATCAGTATATGATATTAGGTGTTCAAAATTTATCGGTATACCCGGTGAGTGGAAGTCCTAACTTAAATCTTATTTTTTCCCAATTTAGAGATAATTGTTGTTGGTAAATTATTGATAATATTGATCATTGAAACTAAGAGATTACATCATTAAATAGATGATTGTGACAGTTATTGTAAAAGTGAATTAGTGTTATGGAACCGAAATCCAAGTAGAGTATCCGGATAATGACTCACGGATATGTTATGTATATATGTGTGAGAACCTAATACGGGTATGATACCAAATTGAGAATTGTTATTTAAAATTCGTATAACATGACCATTAAGAGTCTGTAAGTGTATTAAAATGGCTGCGCATAGGCGTATGCCACATGAGTTATACGTGTGTGTCTCTGAACATGATGTATATATTACGAGTCTTTATTAGAATTTAGAACCGAATGACTAAACACTGGGCTTTGATAGAAGTTGTTAAGCGTAAATCTTCAGCTGATGCCATCTATCCGTCTGTGATAGTGACTTAACCTGAGAATCATTAAGTGGGTAAAGTATCCCTACGATTTATTAAACACCGTGATTGCATGTGTATTGACTATTAAAATAATAATGATGATAGTTAAGTAAAGATCGATATTATATGCAAGTAATGTCCAATCCGTTATGAAAGTGATAGTTATGGATAATAATAATCAGATGGTGGTTGGTTAACACCGGTGTACCCAGTGAGTAGACTAAATAGTGTCAATGGGAAATCGATTACCGATCACGAATGTGTATTTATTAATAAGAGATAATTAGAAATCAGTTAAGATAAAAGATCACTTGAGACCCATCAACCATGATTGGATAATTATAGAATCAGTTATATTGATACTGGTATAAGCAGAATCCTAAGTTGATATTAGGATTGAACTAAACAAATAAAAATGGAAATTATCTTCGAGTAACTCGATGTGACCGTGACATAGAAAACTCTGCTAAATGGGATACATGTAATTGATGCAGTATGATAGAAATAGCGTACTGATTAAAGTATTGAAGGTTTTGTTAAAAATTGATAACTCGGATGAGATCGGGATATTCCGATAAATTAGCAACTGTGAAAGTGAACCAATGATGATGGAACTGATCAAGTAATTGATAATGAACTGAATTATAGCAACTGAATTCCTAACTCTACCGGACATGCTTGATAAGTAAATTGAATATCAAAAGCTTATTGTTAAGCTAAGTATACGGGATACTCAAATATCATGTAGTATGTTGAGTATCGATCTTGCGAATATTGTTTTCATATTTGTTGTGTTTCATGATATATGCGCTCATAAACGTGAATTTGTGTATTAACTAGCACACTTGAAGCAGTAAGGGTCAGCTGGTGACCTACATGATTATATATCGATTAAGTTGTTAATCGGTAGCAACTGAAAGCAACTTGATAGATAAATAACTAAGATTTATCGACCCAATGAGAAGTGGAAGAATAAACCTTTGAACCAGAACTCGCAAGTAGATATCGCACTTTTAGCGATTGATGATTATTAATGAAAACTACTGAATAAGATCAAGTCTGATGATTATCAGATAATGGGTGACCGATGATGGTGTATAAGTAGCAAGTGAGTAATTAAACTGGTGAAAACCTGTTAGAGTCAGTATTGAGTAAATCTGACAACCTAATATTAAGTATATCGATTATGATGCATATTCGATATCAACAAAACAAATACCGATAGTATTGAACTAGTATTTTGGTATGCCTACTCGATACACCGGAGACTTTCAAGTATTCTTGTAATTGAATTAACAGAACATCGGAATCCCCTATTAAGCTTGGAAGTCACATCTTTATAGTGACACCGAAAATATCTAACCGGTAAGAGTTAGATAATTACCTTAATATTAAAAGTTAGTAATACAGACGAAAGATTGAGCGTCGTGTCAATGAGATTAGTGATCCAGTATGGGTAAGTGATATGTGTATGTGTACGCATGTACACATGTGTGTGGTTTGATTCACATGTGAACACAGATGATGATTTGGCTAGTAATGACTGTGTGGTTTGAAACTTGAAGATAGAAGTAAGCAATAACAAAACATGCTGTATAGAAGTCAGTAGCGTTAACACCAGTATTGGTGAAACCTGGGATAAATTTGGGCTGTACCAAATAAAAGTACTAAACCAGTCCTTACTTGAAATAAAGGATATTATGATGTTGAAAGTGTAATAATTCATTAATATCAGAATTGTCGTGTAATTATCACTTGTATCAGAAGTAATGAGAAGATTCTGAATTAAATCAAGTTGTAACCAATAGACAGTTTGCCTGAGGGTAGAAGAGGCAAATGATGACTAATCCCGACTGTTAATTACATGATAAAGGGTGAATAAGTATTATGATTAGGAAAAACGAATACCGGTACTACGAGTCAGAACTTGACCGGTAAGATATTAGGGATCATTAAGTTGGATGCTTACATGGGTGCATGATCGACACATTATTGTGTATGCATTGAAGTCTAACACATGCCTCTTAAAAGGAATAGCTTTATGAATGAGCATCATACTTGACTTCATGCACATGTTTGGCTATACATATATTGGAATGATATAACATGTTAGTTATCTTAAAAGGGCTTGCATGTTGTTAGTTTAATAAGTGGTTACTTATACATGTTAATGTCTTTCTTATTATTGGCATCATGTGAAATAGGAATCATGTGAATTCCTATGTTGACATTATCTTATGAATCCTTGCATGTGGTTATTACATGAAGGATATGATTATCGCATGTTTGGAGGAAGGGACCGGGTTGAACCGGAGGTGATCGAAGGAGAGAATAATACATGGTATAACGTATCGGAGGAAGGGACCGGGTTGAGCCGAGATGACCGAAGGAGAGAATAATACGTGGTATAACGTATCGGAGGAAGGGACCGGGTTGAGCCGAAGATGACCAAAGGAGAGAATAATACGTGGTATAACGTATTGGAGGAAGGGACCGGGTTGAACCGGAGGTGATCGAAGGGGAGTATTGATATTATTTTATTGAAGTATGCTTGAACGATTGTTTTTGATATCCGGTATATGGATATGATTATTACGATATCCGAATTATGGATGTTAATAGGTATGACACCTAATATATGCATATGATTGTTTATGATATCCGGTATATGGATATGATTGTTTATGATATCCGAATTAAGGATGTTAATATGTATGGCACCTAGTGTATGCACATAGTTGTGTATGACATCAGGTAAACAGATTGTTGTGCATCCAGTATATGGATGCGAGTGTTCCGTATTTCTTCATGTATGAACCATTTATAATTGGATACTATCATAAGTAGTGTGTGATGTCATATGTATATTGCGGAAGGTGCAATATTAAACCATACTTCAACTAATCTAGTGAGTAAGATTAGGCTCTCTAAGAGTTGTGTTGTGATCATGACTACATATATATGAAATACGAACATGTTACAAACATGAAAATTGGAGAGGTGATTATAAAAGACCAACGAGTAGGTCAAGTATTGCAAAATCATTAAGATTGTGTGATATTAAATATTGGTCATGTGTACACAGAAGAATACATAGGAAAGTAACAGATAGTAGAAAGAGTCTATGATTCATAAGCTGCAGTATCAACTACAAGTAGAAAGTATTGAAACTGATTTTTGACATTGCTCAACTGCATAATACTCCAAGTTCAATGGTAGTGTAATACAAACTCTATTTTGAATGACTTCACTCACTGAGCTGTTGAGCTCACCCCACCACAAATTGATATTTTCAGGTCATGGCAAGGCGAAGGTTCGACTTAGAGCTGCAAGGATGTTCTCCTGAGATAACGTATGTGCTTATTGTAGAATGTAAATCCTTTTGTAAACTCTGATGTTATTAGTCACTATGAGTTAGAATAGTACATCATGGAAGCACTCTTCTGTATATGTTTATTATGATGAACTATATGATGAAAATAAGATCTATAAGTAGGCTGATATTAGCCGAAATCTAATTATTGTATTGAGATGGAGTCTATATTTCAGAGGAGATGCTGCTGAAATTTTTTTAGTATATTCTGATTAACGAGCAATAAAGTTGATGATCTTGAAATTTTGAGGTAATTAAACCTGGGACCGTTACAGGTGAAGTGGAAGGATATGATGGAGAAACAGACTGGTAGTAAGATTAAGGAGCTCCAAATTGTTAATGTTAAAAAATATAAGAACCAATTCGTATAATTCGCCCGAAACACTAGTATTGGTACTTACAAATGGATACATGGTTGGCTAAGAAAATCAACCGCTCCTTGCCAGGAAGGTTCGGTATGTGTTGTCTAATGCACGCTTAGATAAATTGTTTGGGCTTGAAGCGATTGTATATGCTAGCCATCTCATAAATATTGATTGCGATAGGAGGCAAAACAACGTTGGATATTTGGTCCAGTGGAGCCGCTCAGGATTATAATTTGCTACGGGTATTTGAAAATCTGGCATACTTTAGTGCCAAAGATGGCAAGATAAATCTGCGAGCAAATAAGTTTATTTTTGGTGTCAAGAGAAATATTAAAGGCTGCAAATTATGGGACCCCGAAAACAAGAAGATTGTGTTGAGTAAGCATGTCACGTTTGATGAAACTTCATTGTTGAAGTCTTCCATCTCTCAACAGGTGGAGGGACAAAGACCAAGGATGTATTACAGCAAGTGGAGGTTGATGCTACTCCACTACCTTCAGTTAGTTCGGTATCAGTAAGGACTTCACCGGATGTAACACTGAGTAGAGATCATATAGCTAGTTTTGATGCTGAACAGGTTGAAGACATTAATAAGAATGTTGAATTATTTGCAGCTATTGGAGGTAAGATAAATCCACAAAAGTGAGTGAAGAAGCATGAATCTCAAGTTGGTGAGCATGACAAGCTCAAATTGAATGTCGTTGTTCTCCATGACGGTGTTAGTAAGGAGGTTCATATGACTCAGCCAGTTCGGTTCACTGTTGAAGATTTAGTCACAATTACTTGAGCTTGATGGAGCTCGCTTGGATGAACTAAGTGTGGCTTGATCCCGTCAAGCATGAGTACGTAGGCAACCACAATAGTGCAGTCAGTTGGAGTCGACATGGTGCTATATTTTGTTCGGCTCAGATTTGAGAAATCTTCACCGAGGTGGAGAATTGTGGAGAGATGATAAAATCTTGTTGAAGAGTTTTTAAACTCTGTTCGAGTTTAGCCAAAAAACGATGCAATCAATGGTGTCATACGAGAGCATGTCGGTTATATCGAAGGTGGATTGCACAGGAAGAACTCAACCTAGTCGATTAGGCATTTAGGCCTTTGGCCTAGTCGACTAATGATAAAAGCAGAGAGTTGAAAAAATCTGTTTCACTATAAATTAGTCGACTAGACCAAATACCTAGTCGACTAATAGGAGTTATTAGTGGACTAGATATTTCCTAGTCGACTAATGCGGCTGCAGCGGGCTGTTTTCAAATCTGATTCTGAATTCGTTTCTGATCCGAATTAAGTGTTCTTGGTTTCTTTTTCTTCGTAATTTTTTTAGCTCTATAAAGCGGGATACTGTCCCTAATATTTGTAACTTGTAACCTGTAATTAATTGATTCAATAAGAACTTTCTCCCCTGGCTCCGAGGACGTAGGCAAATTACCGAAACTCGTTAAATCTTGTGTTCTCTCTTTTTTTTCTTTATTTACTTATTCATGTGATTGGTGACTATTCTCTGGTGTCCCTCTTCTCTATTTTTTGGATTCCCAACATGTTGGTGACTTCTGTCCCATCAGTTTGATAAATGGCCTATTCAAGATTTTATCAAAAGTTCTCACCAGCAGGCTGAAACGGAAAATTGGGGCGCTTATCAATCCTTTGCAATCAGCTTTCATCCACGGCAGGTCGATTCTTGACAGCGTGGCCTCTACTCAAGAGATTATTTCGGCACGCTCTAAATACAAATGGTCTGCCTACTTTTTGAAACTTGATTTTGCAAAGGCTTTTGATATCCTTGATTGGTCCTTCCTTCTCAAAGTCCTTAAAGCTACCTCGCTTTCTAAAGCTGACTGGCAACCACGACTGGAGCGGACTGCAGATGCTACTCTTTCCACTGCTTTTCCTTCTCTGTTCGAGGAAGCGGAAAACAAAGATGCCTGGCTACTTCTCAAATTGAAAATAACGGTTGGGCTCTATCCTTCAGACAACTGCTCTCCCCCAACCGGCTTCAAGCATTGTCAACTCCATGCTCTCTCTGCAACATCACTTCTTTTCGCAGGCACAGGATCAGTGCACTTGGGATGCAAGTCCCTCCCTTTCTTTCACTGTTCGATCTCAATATTTGCTTCTACAACTGGCCTATCTACCAATGAAAGGTGTTGTGCCCCTCAAAATCAAGATTACTATGCGGCTGGCCGTTCTGGACTAGCTTCCCACTGGGGACTATCTCCGTGGACGCAAAACCAGGCCTCCTTCTTCCCCATGTGTATTCTGCACCGACTGTACCTCAGCCCGCGGGCTGAGAGAGTTTTTCTCAGCCTGCGGGCGTGGCAACATCACCGCCCCACATCTGTAATAATTTTGGCGGGCAAATCCTGTAAAATCCCGCCCAATTTAATGCCAGTCACCTCAACATTATAATTTCCAAAAATACCCTCCCTCACAACTTTTTACCGACCTTGGTAGCCGTCCTCAGAAAAAGACTGCGACCTTGGTAGCAGACCTTGGTAGCAGTCCTCAGAAAAAGACTGCGACCTTGGTAGCAGTCATCAGAAAAAGACTGCGACCATGGTAGCAGTCCTTAGAAAAGACTGTGGTAGCAGACCTCAGAAAAAGACTGCGACCTTGGTAGCAGTTCTCAGAAAAAGACTGCGACCATGGTAGCAGTGCTTAGAAAAGACTGCGACCGTGGTAGTAGTTCTCATAAAAACACTGCGACCATGATAGCAGTCCTCAGAAAAAGACTGCGACCTTGGTAGCAGTCCTCAGAAAAGACTGCGACCTTGGTAGCAGTCCTCAGAAAAAGACTGCGACCGTGGTAGCAGTTCTCATAAAAACACTGCGACCTTGGTAGCAGTCCTCAGAAAAAGACTGCGACCTTGGTAGCAGTCCTTAGAAAAGACTGCGACTGTGGTAGCAGTTCTCATAAGTACTGCGACTATATTAAAAATCATTAAATATCAAATCAGATAAAAAAAATTAAAGAAGCAGCATTCACTGTCTTTTACCGAAAAAGTAGCTTTTCATAAGGGGTATTTGGTAATTTAACTTCTTTCGATAAGCGGGTCGCAAGTTAGTGGGGTGCAAAATTGAGCCACGTCAGCGCAGGCTGAGAGGAGTTCTCTCAGCCCGCGGGCTGATATACATTTTTCTATATATATATATATATATATATATATATATATATATATATATATATATATATATATAATATATATATATATATATATATATATATATATATATATATATATATATATATATATATATATATATATATATATATATAGGGTTACTGTACCTCAGCCTGCAGGCTGAGAGAGTTTCTCAGCCGGCGGGACGTGGCTGAATATATGCCACATATATATATATATATATTATATATATAATATATATATATTATATATATATATATATATATATATATATATATATATATATATATATATATATATATATATAGGGTTACTGTACCTCAGCCTGCAGGCTGAGAGAGTTTCTCAGCCGGCGGGACGTGGCTGAATATATGCCACACACATCGGCCGCAGTGTGTTGGCGTCAAAAAAATCAAAAAATCCCGCCTAAACAATCGTGAAACAAATTGAAAAAAATACCCCGTTTTTAATTCTAAACTGGAATAAAGTCATGAACAAACAAAATTTCAGTTGAATATATCTACAGTTATAAAATTCGTAATTTTAATACATCGAAAAATATAATTAAAAAAATTGGACCAATATAATGTAAAATAAGCAGAAGCATTGAAAATTTAAAAAACATGCCATGATCGCAGACTTAATACAATATAACAACTGCGACACAGTCGCAGTCACTAGTCGCACTCATAGTATAACAAAACGTTTTTATGCGACCTAATACAATATAATTTCAATTTTATATGACAACTGCGACACAGTCGCAATCACTAGTCGCAGTCATTGTATAACAAAACTTCTTTATATAACGTTTGCGACCCTAGTCGTATTCTATCGTACAACAATGCGACCTCCTTCAGTATTGCGACTAAAGTCGCAATCTTCTTTCCCATGCCTTATGTAAAAGATTTTTAATATGCGACTAGGGTGGATTAGCCATGCGACCCTGAGATCAATTCGCGTATATCAAATCTTATAAAAATTACTATATTAATTACACTGAATTAAATGAAGTAATTAATATTCTTTCTACCGTGATACAACAACAGTCATACTCTTGACGACGAATCTGATTACGATGGTGATGACGAGGATTAGAAGTTTAAAAATTGTATTTTGTTTTTTTTAAATATATATGAATCTATTTTCTAAGGTTAATTTTAAAATGAAGGTTGCGACTTTGATCGCAGTTGTTGGCCGAGTCTTAATAAAATACACTGCGACCTTGATCGCAGTTGCTGGTCTTTAGTATTAATCAACAACAACACTGCGACCTTGGTCGCTATGCGTGTTAATATAAAGGAAACACCTACCTAACGTACTGCGACCTAAGTCGCAGTCATTGTACTGCGACCCTAGATTGCAGATGCTGGCCCTCGTTATCAATAACAACATATGCGTGTTAATATAAAGGAAACACCTACCTAATGTACTGCGACCTAAGTCGCAGTCATTGTACTGCGACCCTAGATTGCAGATGCTGGCCCTCTTTATCAATAACAACATATGCGTGTTAATATAAAGGAAACACCTACCTAACGTACTGCGACCTAAGTCGCAGTCATTGTACTGCGACCCTAGATTGCAGATGCTAGCCCTCTTTATCAATAACAACATTGCGACCTTGGTCGCAATTAACCATGTACACTGCGACCAAAGTCTCTGTCTACATTATATACACAAAAAAATAAACTATATAGGATAACCTAGATATGACAAAGAGAGGTAAGGAAATAGGGGGAAAAAATAATTTATAATCAATAACCTAAATCATATAAAGAGCGGCAAAAAGAAAGGGAAAAAAATAATAATAAACAAGTCTGACAACGTGCGCTCCAAAAATTGCCTTTTGGGCAAAAAATAATAAACAATAAGGAAAGTTAAAGAAAAAGTAAGCTTTTCATAAGGGGTATTTGGTAATTTAACTTCTTCCTATAAGCGGGCCGCAAGTTAGTGGGGTGACAAATTGAGCCACGTCACCGCAGGCTGAGAGAGTACTCTCAGCCCGCGGGCTGATATACATTTTTCTCTCTCTCTCTCTCTCTCTATATCTATATATATATTGCGGCCCGCTTATAGGAAGAAGTTAAATTACCAATACCCCTTATGAAAAGCTACTCTTTCGGTAACTTTCTTTATTATTTATTATTATTTGCCCAAAAGGCAATTTTTGGAGCGCACGTTGTCAGACTTAGGTTATTGTTTATTATTATTTTCCTCTTTTTTTGCCGCTCTTTATAGGATTTACGTTATTGTTTATAAATTATTTTTCCCCCTATTTCCTTACCTCTCTTTGTCAGATCTATGTTCTGCTTTTCAGCCTGCGATAAACTTTTTCTGAAAATATAAAACCAGCCTGCGATAAATTTTTTCTCCAAAATATTTAATGTCGACGTCTGAGCAGTCTACTGGCGATCTAGATATGGAAGATATTGCATCTGGTTCTACTTTCTCTCAGAATATTGAAAATCTTGAAGGGTTGACATCTTTGCATACCGATCAACAGGTCTTAATTGTTTCAATTTTTTAAAACAATTTCTTAAATATTGAATTTTTCTCTTTAGTCTATGTGGTACTGCGACCTATAACACATGTTTTAAAGTTTCAGAAATGCGACCGTTTTAATATTCGGTCGCAATCTTATTTGAAAATAATCTCCGGCTGTGAAATCTTTTTTTTTGGGTATGCGTCTTAGGTCGCAGTCTTTAGTAAGAAGTGATATAGATTTCTTCTCATACGGATAATTGCGACTTAGGTCGCATTCTTTAGTAAGGAATAATATAGATTTCTTCACATACGGATAACTGCGACTTAGGTCGCAGTCTTTAATAAGGAGTAATATAGATTTCATCTCATATGTGAAATCTTTTTTTTTGTGACTGCGACTTAGGTCGCAGTCTTTAGTAAGAAGTAATATAGATTTCTTCTCATACGGATAACTGCGACTTAGGTCGCAGTCTTTAGTGAGAAGTAATATAGATTTCTTCTTATACGGATAACTGCGACTTTGTCGCAGTATTTAATAAGAAGTAATATAGATTTCATCTCTTATGCGACCTTGGTCGCAGTTATATAACTTATATTTTAGACGTGTGATATCTAAAAAATATTTATATTCATGTAATTCGTGTAATTGTTTTTTGTAGGATATGAATGCACATGGAGAAATGTCTGGAAGCTCAGATAAGTTTATAGGGAAACAGTTCCTATCGGATATGGAAGCATACAATTTCTACAATTCTTTTGCAAGGAATAGAGGTTTTAGCGTGAGAAGAAAAGGTACAGATAAGTCACAGAAGCCTCCTTATGAGATTATTTGCAGAAAATTTTGCTGCAACAAAGAAGGTGTGAAGAAGTTGTGTGACAAAAGACAAGAGGGGCTTACAGTGCATCGTCGAATTGACACTAGAGTAGCTTGTCCTGCTGAGATGCATGTCCGTCTTCGTTTTCTTTTTGACAGGAGATATTGGGTTATCACAAAATTTGTTGATACCCATTCACATGAATTGTCAAGCCCGGATAAGGTACATCACTATTACTCTCACCAGACTCATCTTTCAAAGATTAGCAGAAGCATTATGAGCAATCTGGTTGATGGGAGAATGCGGCCTTCAAATATTTCCCGCATTGTGAATGCAATGAGCCAGGGAGAAGGCTGTGAAGAAGTGAGCCCGCAACAAGTTATTGATTTTACTCGTCAACGTAGAAATAACTGCGACCATGAGTTTATTGCTATTATCAAATATTTTCAAGAGAAAGCCGAGACCGATCCAGAATTCTTCTTTTCAAGTGAAGTCGATAACGCGGGCACACTTAGAAGCATTTTTTGGCTGATGGAAGAGCTATTTCCTCGTATCTGAGGTTCTGTGATGTGATTGTTTTTGACACAACATACAGAACTAATCACTTGAGCTTGCCATTTGCTCCATTCACTGGAGTAAATCATTACCGGCAGTCAATTTTGTTCGGCTGTGCATTGCTTGCTGATGAGCAGAGGGATACGTTTGTTTGGCTATTCTAAAAATGGCTTAAGTGCATGCATGGAGTTGAACCGAAGCAGATTATTACTGATCAGGATGCGCAGATTGGTGACGCCATCAAGATTGTTTTCCCAACTTCTCGGCACCATTATTGTTTCTGGCATGTGCGGAAACATATTGCCGAGCAACAAATCCCAATGACAAACAAGTATGGAGAAGATATGGTCTCCGATTTTCATGCTTGGTACACCTCCCGTGATATAAGCACTTGTGAGGAACGATGGCGTCTGATGAATAAAAAATATCATATAGAAGAAGAAGAAGACAGTTGGTTGTTGAAGATGTACAGGCTTCGTGGACATTGGGTTAATGCATATCTCAAGGATGTTTTCTGTGCTGGAATGACAACCAGTCAGAGGTCTGAGAGTATTAATTCCTTCTTTGATGGTTTTGTTAATGCAAACACGAAACTAGTAGAATTTGTTCACCAATATGATAAAGCTGTTGCTGCCCGTCGTACTGAAATACACCTAGAGGGGGGTGAATAGGTGTAATTGCTAATCTAATGATCTTTTTAACTTAATAGAATGAGTGATGCAACGATCTCTCAAAACACGACTAAGAGCCGAATACCCCGTGAGAGATTCTGAACTCCTTCCTCCCAATTCCCCTTAAAAATGGGTTAGAGGTGCGCAATGCAACCGTGTTGTATGAGATATGATCGAACAAGTAAAGAATGAAATGCTATGATGAAATACACACAATCAACAACACAAGTAAAACAAACAAGAGAAGATTGCACAAAGAAAAGGGTTAGTTCTCAAGTAAATAATTGAAGACAATATAAAGTAAGAGAAATGTAAAGTAAGAATAACACAAGGCAATCGCAAACACAATTGATTTGTTTCGAGGTTCGAGCCACCGCTCTAGTCCCCGCCTTCACCTCCGTGAAGGGTTTCCACTATCCACCGAGGATGCCGTACAAGTTTGGTCTACCGAAGACCCCAAGCCCTTAGCTTCACAACTTACAAAGAACTCCACCTAAGAGTTGTCTCCACAAGAACAAGGATCACAAGAACAATAGTGATCTCCTCAAGATCACAAAACTCTTTCTCAAACTCTTTTACAACACTCTCACTCTTTTTACAACTTCTTTATAGTATGAGTAAAGGACTTTTGGCTCTATGGAGTGTGGTGAGAAAACTTCAGTTGTAGAGTGATATTGGCAATCAAACACAACTGAAAAACAAACTTTAAAAGAGTTGGAAATGAAAGCTTTGAAACAATTTTTTTCTCTTTCTCTTGAAAACAATGAAAACCAAGAATTTTTCTAAGTGAATAACAAAGACCTATTGCCCTCTATTTATAAGGAGAGAATAGGTTAAAACTCTTTTCTTTACACCTAATTTTACCTGCAAAAGGCCTCCAACAACTCTCTAAAACTCTGATAAAGAAGACAGAAAAAACAGATTTTCAGACTTGCCCAAAGAGGAAAGAGCCGTTGGCCAGCAGCAGGCTTGGCGGTCGACCGGTCCGGTCGACCATCGCCTTGCTGGCAAAGAGCCGTTGGGCTCCGGTCGACCGTCCAGTCGACCGTCTCCTCAAAGGAAACACAGTTTCCTTAGAGCGGTCGACCGGGCGGTCGACCGAAACAAACCGAGAATGGCCTGCTTACAGTCGGTCGACCGGGCCGGTCGACCGACAGACGTGCACAAACGTGCACGTCCTGACACAGGCGCCGGTCGACCGGGCGGTCGGCCGGTCAACCTGAAACAGGGAAAACTGGCAGGATTTTGAGTTGGAAAATTTTGTGAAAAAATATTTTGAGATACTTATAACTAAGTATTATGCAAAAATAGTCTATACACATGTTTTAAACAAGATATTCAATTTGTAACAAGTTTGGATACATGTATATATAAACTTAGGCATAAAACTTAGAAACAAACATTTTTAAAACATAGAATTTTGTAAAGGAAAAATGTGTGTGTGTATCCTAGAGCCAAATATCATATACTCAACTTTAACATTCTATTCTTACAAAGTTCTAAGGACTTCAAGGCTTCAAGAGGGGCTTTCTCCACTTGATCTTCAATTTTGCATCTTGAGCCCAATTTGAGTTATCTTGAGTCCAAGTCACCTTCCTTTAGGGAAGAAAATACCTATGCAAGATAGAAAACCTGAAACACATTTAAACAACAAATAATATTAGTACAAATAACTAATATGTTTTTGTAATCATCAAAACACACTAAAGACGGGTGATTGTAACCTTGGGCCAACAATCTCCCCCTTTTTGATGATGACAAAACATATAAGTTATTTAAACAAATAAAGGAAGAAGAGCTTGGAAAGCTCCCCCTCAAACAATGCTATGTAAAAAATAACTATGAGTGAGATACATGAGGCATTGAAAACATTGAAAATCAAAAACTTAAATACCAATTGAAATCAAACTTAATCTTATATACCAATTAAACTTATACTTTTTCTCTTAAACTTATAGTTTTAATCTTTTTCTCCCAAAACTCAAACTATAAGTAAACTTATTTCTTTTTCTCCCCCTTTTTCTCATACATCAAAAAGGGTTAAAATTAAAACAAACAAAACACCAAAATAGAAATATTTTTAAGAATCTATCACGCAAACATTCAACTCACCACAAATAAATGAAAATCTAGCATAATCTAGAGGTTTAGTAAAAATATCGGCAAGTTGAAAATCGGTAGAAACATAATCAATATCAATATCACCTTTCTCATAATGATCTCTAAGAAAGTGATACCTAATGTCAATGTGTTTGGTTTTACTATATTGATTTGCATTCTTTGTCATGTGAATAGTACTAGTATTATCACAAAATATTTTAACATGATCAAAGTGTAAATCATAGTCAAGGAGAGTATGTTTCATCCAAAGAACTTGTGCACAACAAGCTCCGGCTGCAACATACTCCGCCTCGGCGGTTGAAAGGGCTACCGAATTTGCTTTTTGGAAGACCAAGATACAAGACAATTACCTAAGAATTGACATGTTCCACTTGTGCTCTTCCTATCTACCCTACAACCCGCATAGTCGGCATCCGAAAAACTCGTCATTGAAAATTGGCCGGTTTTCGGATACCACAAACCCATTTCAATAGTGCCCTTTAGGTATCTAATTATGCGTTTAACCGCAATTATGTGAGATTCTTTAGGACAAGATTGAAAACGTGCACAAAGACAAACGGAAAACATAATATCCGGCCTACTAGCCGTCAAATAAAGCAAGCTACCTATCATGCTATGATATAATTTAATGTCTACACTTTTACCTTGTTCATCCTTGTCAAGCTGGGTAGTTGTTGCCATAGGAGTTTTGCTTACTTAGATTCTTCAAGCCCAAACCTTTTGATTAATTCCTTTGTGTACTTGGCTTGATTGATAAGATCCCATCCTTCCTTTGCTTGATTTGGAGTCCAAGGAAATAGTTGAGTTCCCCCATCATAGACATTTCAAATTCATCCTTCATGCATGATTCAAAAGCTTGGTAAAGAGATTCATTAGTAGAACCAAAAATAATATCATCTACATAAATTTGCACAATAAGAATATCATTTTCTACATGTTTTGTAAACAAGGTTGTATCAATTTTACCTTTCTTAAAACCATTTGAAATCAAAAATGAAGAAAGTCTTTCATACCAAGCCCTAGGGGCTTGTTTTAAACCATAAAGAGCTTTATCTAATTTAAAACAAAATCCGGATGTGTAGGATCAACAAACCCGGGAGGTTGTTCAACATACACTTCCTCTTCAATAAAACCATTTAGAAAAGCACTTTTAACATCCATTTGAAACAATTTAAAATCTTTATATGAGGCAAATGCTAGTGTCATCCGTATGGCTTCAAGCCGTGCTGCGGGTGCAAAGGTTTCTTCAAAATCGATTCCTTCGATTTGAGTGTAACCTTGGGCAACTAACCTAGCTTTATTCCTAACAACGTTACCCGATTCATCCAACTTGTTCTTAAAGATCCACTTAGTACCAATTGTTGGTCTATCGTGGGGCCTAGGAACAAGGTGCCAAACTTGGTTGCGCTCAAATTGATTGAGTTCCTCTTGCATAGCTAGCAACCAATATGAATCGGCCTCGACTTCGAGGACGTTCTTGGGTTCAACATGAGAAATAAATGCATAATGTCCACAATAGTCATGAAGTTTAGAGCGAGTTGTTACCCCTTTTGATACATCACCTATGACGAGGTCCTTGGGATGATGTGGATTGTATCTCCAATCCTTTGGAAGTTGTTGAGTGGGCTCTTCTCCATTTGTTTGATCTTCATTTCCTTGAGCCTCTTGTATTTTAGCTTCACTTTCTTCATCATCCTTTGGCTTGTCTCCATAGTAGGTGTATCCTCCAAGGTCACTTTCTCCAAACCTTCATGCAAAGCATCTATTTCTACAACATTCTTAACAAACAAGTTAGATTCCTCAAACTTAACATGTATAGATTCCTCAATAGTCAATGATGACCTATTGAAGACTCTATAAGCCTTACTAGTACTGGAATAACCCACAAATATAGCCTCATAAGATTTAGGATCAAATTTTCCTATATTATCTTTTGTATTTAAAACAAAACATTTGCATCCAAAAACCTTGAAATATGAAACATTTGGTTTTCTAGAAAAGTACATTTCAAAAGAGGTTTTTGTAGTATTTTTACACAAGAAAACACGATTTGATATATAGCATGATGTATTAACGGCCTCGGCCCACAAATAATGTGGTAGACCATATTCACTAAGCATTGTCCTAGCCATCTCTTGCAAAGTTCGATTTTTCCGTTCAACTACTCCATTTTGTTGTGGAGTTCTAGGACAAGATAGTTCATACTTTATTCCATGTTCTTCACAAAAAGTGGTAAAGGGTTGGTTAATGAATTCACCTCCTCTATCACTTCTTATTCTTAAAATCGAAACATCTTTTTCTTTTTCAACTCTTTAAAAGTTTGGAAATACGAAAATGCTTGATTTTTATGCTCAAGAAAGAAAACCCAAGTAAATCGTGAAAAATCATCAACTAAAACAAATGCAAATCTATTCCCACTTAGACTTTTGGTTTGTGTAGGGCCAAATAAATCCATGTGGATTAACTCCAAAGGTCGTGATGTCATGATATCCTTAATTGACTTGAAAGAAGACTTAGTTTGTTTCCCAAATTGACATGCATCACAAACTCGGTCTTTTTTAAAATTCAAACAAGGAATACCTTTCACCATTTCCTTTGTGTTAAGCCTAGATATATGGTCAAAAGAAATGTGGCCTAATCTTCTATGCCACAACCAAGAGTCGTCATCGAGGGCTTTTAAACATGTTATATTACAAGACATATTTAACATATCTATCATATAAACATTACTTTCACGAAAACCGGAAAACACACAAGCATTAGAAATTCTATCAATTACTTTACAAACAACATTATCAAAAACTACATCAAAACCTTTATCACATAATTGACTAACACTCAAGAGATTATGCTTGAGCCCGTCAACTAAAACTACATTCTCAATTAAAGGGGATGTGCCAAGTTTTACATTACCAATACCGATAATTTTACCCTTGGCGTCATCTCCGAAGGTGACGGTGCCACCTTCATGGTATCTTGATAGGGTTGCAAAGTTGTTGATATCCCAAGTCATGTGCCTTGAGCAACCACTATCAAGATACCACAATCCTCTACGTCGTTGGGCTTTGGAAGGTACCTATATCATTTAACAAAGTTGTTGACTTTGGTACCCAAACTTTCTTGGGTCCTTGAAAGTTAGTGTTTCGAACCCAAACATTATGAAAAGATGCACTTAGTCTATCATAGCAAAAATTGGCTAAGTGTCCTTTCCGCCCACAATGTGAACATGAGAACACTCTTCCATACATGAATGCATGATGAGTGTGTGAAGTGTGAGCATGCTTTGGGGGTTTGCCACGATGTAAAGGTTGTGTGGTATGAACATGAGCATGAGCATGGTGAACATTTTTCTTAGGGGCTTGTTTTTTAGGAAACATGGCCTCTATCTTCTTCTTATCAAACTCACTACACTTTTTCAAAACAATACCTAAAGAATCTATTCTTTCCTTAAGCATGGTAATCTCATTAGCATCAACAAATGGGGACTTGCCTTTACAAGAAGTCTTATATTTATCAAAATCATTTTTAGTGGAAACCAAAGTAGAATGCAAGTCATTATTTTCTTTAGAAAGATTTACAACTTGAAGACTAAGAGATTCATTTTCCTTTTTCATTTTTAAATATTTTTTCTTTAAGAAGTCATAGTTATGAGATAATTCTACAAAAGCTTCTCCTAACTCATCCATAGATAGTTCATCATTAGGAGAGGTGGAAGGGGTTACCTTGCTTGTGCTTTCATTTGCCATGAAGCACATGTTGGCGGTATCAATCTCCTCCTCGGATTCGCTCTCGGAATCCCATGTAGCTTTCATTGCCTTCTTCTTGTGAGGCTTCTTTGAGGTGGAGGGCTTCACTTTATCCGGACACTCCGCCACTATGTGTCCCGGTCTTTGGCAATTAAAGCAAATGATCTTTCTTTCTTCTTTGCCTCCTTGCCATCTCTTCCTTCCTTGAAATTTAGCCTTGTTGTACATCCTCCGGACGTTCTTCACAAGAAGTGAGAGCTCTTCGTCATCTTCTTCTTCATCGTCTTCGTCGGAGTGTGTGGATTGGCTTTTGAATGCTATAGTCTTCTTCTTGGAAGGAGCCATGTCCTCCCTCACTTTCCTCTCCATCTCATGGGTTTTGAGGTTCCCAATGAGACCAATTAGCTCCATCTCCTCCTTGTCATTGAGTTCCTTCAAGGTTGTTGCTTTTACTTCCCATGAAGGAGGAAGAGCCCGGATGATTTTTCTTACTCTTTGATCGTTATCAATAGCATCACCTAGAGAAGAAAGTCCATTAGTAATCTTTGTAAATCTTGTAACCATATCATCTATGGTTTCATTTTCTTGCATGCAAAAATTCTCATATTGGGACCGAAGAAGGTCAATCTTAGCCCTCTTCACTTGTGAGGTCCCTTCATGTGTAACTAGTAAATGTGTCCAAATTTCATATGCGGACTTGCAATGAATAACTCTAGCTATGTCATCATCATTAAGGGCTTGAAGTAGTGCATAGTGAGCCCTAGCATTGGCATCAAATTCTTTGGTCTCTATTTCGGACCAAGTGGATTCATCACCGGGGGGTGCACTAAAGGGTTTGGTCACGGCCTTTGCAACTCGACTACCTAGATATTGTAAGAAAACGGTCATCTTAACCTTCCATATGGGAAAGTTAAGTCCATCAAACTTAGGGGGTGTCTTAATACCATCGGCCATCTTTACTAAGTGAGAATGAATGAAATGATTAGCAATATTAGGATCTTTCTAGGGTTGTTAAGCCAAGAGCCTAGTAACCAAGCTCTGATACCAATTGAAATACACCTAGAGGGGGGGGTGAATAGGTGTAATTGCTAATCTAATGATCTTTTTAAATTTAATAGAATGAGTGATGCAACGATCTCTCAAAACACGACTAAGAGCCGAATACCCCGTGAGAGATTCTGAACTCCTTCCTCCCAATTCCCCTTAAAAATGGGTTAGAGGTGCGCAATGCAACCGTGTTGTATGAGATATGATCGAACAAGTAAAGAATGAAATGCTATGATGAAATACACACAATCAACAATACAAGTAAAAACAAACAAGAGAAGATTGCACAAAGAAAAGGGTTAGTTCTCAAGTAAATAATTGAAGACAATATAAAGTAAGAGAAATGTAAAGCAAGAATAACGCAAGGCAATCGCAAACACAATTGATTTGTTTCGAGGTTCGAGCCACCGCTCTAGTCCCCGCCTTCACCTCCGTGAAGGGTTTCCACTATCCACCGAGGATGCCGTACAAGTTTGGTCTACCGAAGACCCCAAGCCCTTAGTTTCACAACTTACAAAGAACTCCACCTAGGAGTTGTCTCCACAAGAACAAGGATCACAAGAACAATAGTGATCTCCTCAAGATCACAAAACTCTTTCTCAAACTCTTTTACAACACTCTCACTCTTTTTACAACTTCTCTATAGTATGAGTAAAGGACTTTTGGCTCTATGGAGTGTGGTGAGAAAACTTCAGTTGTAGAGTGATATTGGCAATCAAACACAACTGAAAAACAAACTTTAAAAGAGTTGAAAATGAAAGCTTTGAAACAATTTTTTCTCTTTCTCTTGAAAACAATGAAAACCAAGGATTTTCTAAGTGAATAACAAAGACCTATTGCCCTCTATTTATAAGGAGAGAATAGGTTAAAACTCTTTTCTTTACACCTAATTTTACCTGCAAAAGGCCTCCAACAACTCTCTAAAACTCTGATAAAGAAGACAGAAAAAATAGATTTTCAGACTTGCCCAAAGAGGAAAGAGCCGTTGGCCAGCAGCAGGCTTGGCGGTCGACCGGTCCGGTCGACCGTCGCCTTGCTGGCAAAGAGCCATTGGGCTCCGGTCGACCGTCCGGTCGACCATCTCCTCAAAGGAAACACAGTTTCCTTAGAGCGGTCGACCGGGCGGTCGACCGAAACAAACCGAGAATGGCCTGCTTACAGTCGGTCGACCGGGCCGGTCGACCGACAGACGTGCACAAACGTGCACGTCCTGACACAGGCGCCGGTCGACCGGGCGGTCGGCCGGTCAACCTGAAACAGGGAAAACTGGCAGGATTTGAGTTGGAAAATTTTGTGAAAAAAATATTTTGAGATACTTATAACTAAGTATTATGCAAAAATAGTCTATACACATGTTTTAAACAAGATATTCAATTTGTAACAAGTTTGGATACATGTATATATAAACTTAGGCATAAAACTTAGAAACAAACATTTTTAAAACATAGAATTTTGTAAAGGAAAAATGTGTGTGTATCCTAGAGCCAAATATCATATACTCAACTTTAACATTCTATTCTTACAAAGTTCTAAGGACTTCAAGGCTTCAAGAGGGGCTTTCTCCACTTGATCTTCAATTTTACATCTTGAGCCCAATTTGAGTTATCTTGAGTCCAAGTCACCTTCCTTTAGGGAAGAAAACACCTATGCAAGATAGAAAACCTGAAACACACTTAAACAACAAATAATATTAGTACAAATAACTAATATGTTTTGTAATCATCAAAACACACTAAA
Organism: Agave tequilana; assembly: GCA_038442645.1. Lineage (NCBI taxonomy): Eukaryota > Viridiplantae > Streptophyta > Magnoliopsida > Asparagales > Asparagaceae > Agave > Agave tequilana. Next base: position 30,925 of record JAVJIF010023622.1, read on the forward strand.
GACGGGTGATTGTAACCTTGGGCCAACACGTACATCTGAATCTCTTCAAGATTTTCGGGTTTGAATTCTGTGCCCAATTGTACATCGAATCCATATGAGATACAGGTTTCGAAGTTGTATACACCGAAGATTTTTCAGTTGTTCCAAAAGGAATGGGCAGTTGTAATGACACTGTTTTCAGAAGAGGTGGAACATGACAAACCTGGATCAACATATTTGGTTGGTAATTTTTCAGAATCAAAAGACAACTAGGAAAAGGTCAGTTATGATAAGCGTGAGGAACTTCATGTTTCTTGTAGTTGCTCGTTATTTGAAACAGAGGGTATCCTATGTAGACATATTCTGTGTATTTTGTGGCGCAATCATGTTACACATATACCGGAATCATATATACTTCAGAGATGGAGGTTGGATGCTCATTATAAAAACGTTGCAATTGAAAATGGCATCAGGCCTTTTCCCAGTCAAGGCACTGCACGGACGGCTAGATTATGGACAATTCGTTCAAAATTTAATGCAATTCTTAACATGGTCGCTGATTCTGATATCCATCTTCAAAGTTGGAGGCAGTTTTGGAAAATTTTGCCCAAGAAACCACTAGAGAATACAGAGCCATGTCAGGAAATGATCATTCATCACAGCCTAAAATTACAGTTGGTTCCAGTGGATCCGTTGTCGTATTGCGAGATGGTGAAGAATTGAATATACGTGATCCAATTGGTCCTGTACCAACCAAGGGAGGCCTAGAGCTGCATCCATGCTTAAGTCTGGTTTTGAAGATTCTATATATCAGAAGGAAGTTAAGCATCGAAGATGTGGTAACTGCCAATAGCTGGGCCATTACAGGACTGGTTGTCCGTTACTGGTATTACATTAAACCTGTTAATCATTTTTTATAATGATGTATCTTTAAAATTCTTACTATTTCCTTTTTAATGGCAGAAGAAGTAGGTTTGGGTTGCCTCCATCTTGAAGGAACAAATACTTCAATTTTTCATGAAGTGCGACCAGGGTCGCACAGTGTAGAGAGATTCATGTCGCAGTCTGCCACTCGTGTGTCATTATAATCAGATTTATTATCATTCTTTGATTTCTACTGTATTATTTTTATAAGTAGTTGTACTTTAAAGTTTTACTGCTACAAAATTCTCCTATATAGTTTAATTTTTGTGCATATAATGTAGACAGAGACTTTGGTCGCAGTGTACATGATTAATTGCGACCAAGGTCGCAGTGTTGTTATTGATAAAGAGGGCCAGCAACTGCAATCTAGGGTCGCAGTACATTGACTGCGACTTAGGTCGCAGTACGTTAGGTAGGTGTTTCCTTTATATTAACACGCATAGCGACCAAGGTCGCAGTGTTGTTGTTGATTAAGACTGCCGCCAGCAACTGCGACCAAGGTCGCAGTGTATTTTATTAGGACTGCGGCCAGCAACTGCGACCAAAGTCGCAACCTTCATTTTAAAATGTTATTCGGGTGAAATAATTTAATTATTAACTGCGACCTTCGTCGTACTATATTCGTTATGCGTAAACATCAATAAAGATTATTAGTAGAATATTTAAAATGAAGGTTTGTAACAATTGTACAGCATTTCAACCAAGACATAGTAGTAAAAACTGTAATTCACACAATTAACCTTTGAAAACAGAGTTATATATATTTAAAAAAATAAAATACAAATTTTAAACTTCTAATCCTCGCCATCACCATCATAATCAGATTCGTCGTCAAGAGTATGACCGCTTTCGTCTTCCGTATCGCTTTCCGTCCCTTCCACCTCTTCAGCGACAATCTCCTCTTCGCTTCTTCCTCTTCATGTATGTATTTTGGTTCATCAATGAACTCCCAGAACGGGTCATCTGTATCAAGCTCATCCTCTGACCCGTAGCAAGGCATCGCTTCAGAACTATACATCCAATCATCATTAGATGATTGGCTTCTTTCCGGTGAAGACGGTGGAGAAGACATTTTTGAATCTATTTCCGAACAGTGAGAGTAACGAGTTTCAGCAAAAACAATTTAGTATGTTTATAATCCTGTCCTGATGACCCTTTATATATTTTTAATCCCGGAATTCCAAAAGGTTTAATCTCTCGAACCACGTGAATATCTCCCAAATTTATTTTCTACTTTTCCCAAAAATTGTATACTTTCTAGGTGACTGTTCAGTTATCCAAAACAGTTTAAAAGTTAATACACTCTTACATTAAATTACTTTGAACTCCAAAACAGTTCATTATTGCGACCATAGTCGCATTGGGAAGTGATAAATGATTAAGTAACTGCGACCATGATCGCTGTCTCGATTAAAGTATCGCCGTATAAGGAAACGATGTAACTCAAATAGGTCATTACTGCGACTTTGGTCGCAATACAATTACGGAACGCATGTTTGTTTCTAACATCAGTACGCAATAGTAAAATCAAAGGTGTAACAAATGTAAATTGGAAATAATCAATGGAACTTATAATAAATAAATGTATAGAAATGTTTATAAATTAAATCAATAAAACAAAAAAAATATTCAATGAATTGCAATTGCAATTATTTTTACATTTATAAAATAAAAATTGTGCTATAGCAATAAAATGTCAACTGTTAGTCTTCAAATACTGTCCTTCGTGTCATTTCTTTTTCTTCATCCCAAATCTTCTCTTTATCTGCAAGTATCATGTATGCAAGCTGACTTTTTAGTCTCTGTACATCAGCAGCCGTAACAGTATCAACAGCTGGTGGACTACCAAATGCTATCTTTTCCATGTACTTACATACATATACAGCGCAATCAACACTGAAATTTCCACAGAGTAATCATTAAATGAAAATTAGATTTTTGTACTAAAAAAGGTAGAAAATATGAAAGGTAAGGAGATGTAAAAAATTTATATACCTGTTTGCTTGTTGGGGGCATCTTGTGTATTTTATATTAGTTTTTCTCATTAATTTATTGAAATCAATCTCAAAAATCTGTAATAATCTTTCTTTCTGCAATGTCAATAGGAAAAAAATTAGTATTAATCAGAATACCAAGGTCGCAGTGTTTGTTGTTGATTAAGACTGCCGCCAGGAACTGCGACCAAGGTCGCAGTGTTGTTGATTAAGACTACGGGCAGCAACTGCGACCAAAGTCGCAAACTTCATTTTAAAATTAAATTCGGGTGAAATAACCTAAAGTTTCAAAATCTCTTTCTTATTTGCGAACATGGTCCAAAGATTTTTTAAAAAAATAAAAAAGACTTAAACGGAAATAAATCTGGAAAAAATTTAAAACAATTAAAATACACAAACCCTAAAATTTTTTGAAAAATATCGTTTTTCTATTACCTTTTTCGGCGGATGATTTCTATGGCGCCATGTGTTGCAAATATATTTTTAAAAAAACGGATCAAATTTGTGAAATAAAGAACAAGTTGGATCAGAATGATCGGGTGAAATATTAGAGCTGAAATTTTTTTTGAAAGGCAACTTTTTTACATAAGGTAAAAAGATGTGACAGAGGGTATTTTCAGAAGATACATTGTTGAGGTGACGAAATTAAATTGGGCGGGATTTTTCATCTTTTTGTCCGCCAAAATTTATGACAGGTATGTGGCTATGATGTTGCCACGTCCTGCCGGCTGAGAAACTCTCTCAGCCTGCCGGCTGAGGTACAGTAACCCCTATATATATATATTATATATATATATATATATATATATATATATATATATATATATATATATATATATATATATATATATATATATAGAAAGAAATGTATATCAGCCTGCGGCTGAGAGAACTCTCTCAGCCTGCGGTGACGTGGCTCAATTTTGTCACCCCAGTAACTTGCGGCCCGCTTATAGGAAGAAGTTAAATTACTAAATCCCCTTATGAAAAGCTACTCTTTCGGTAACTTTCATTATTTTTTATTATTATTTGCCCAAAAGGCAATTTTTGGATCGCACGTTGTCAGACTTAGCTTATTGTTTATTATTATTTTTTCCCCTTTTTTTTTGCCGCTCTTTATAGGATTTAGGTTATTTTTATAAATTATTTTCCCCCCTATTTCCTTATCTCTCTTTGTCAGATCTAGGTTCTCCTTTTCAGCCTGCGATAAACTTTTTTCTGAAAATATAAAATCTTTTCAGATCAATTTTTTCTCTAAAATATTTAATGTCGACGTCTCAGCAGTCTACTGACGATCTAAATATGAAAGATATTGCATCTGGTTCTACTTTTTCTCAGAATATTGAAAATCTTGAAGGGTTGACATCTTTGCATGCCGATCAACAGGTTTTAATTTTTTCAATTTTTTAAAAACAATTTCTTAAATATTGAATTTTTCTCTTTAGTCTATGTGATACTGCAACCTATAACACATGTTTTAAAGTTTTAAAAATGCGACCGTTTTAATATTCGGTCGCAATCTTATTTGAGAATAATCTCCGGCTGTGAAATCTTTTTTTTTTTGGTATGCGTCTTAGGACGCAGTCTTTAGTAAGAAGTAATATAGATTTCTTCTCATACGGATAACTGCGACTTAGGTCGCACAGTGTAGAGAGATTCATGTCGCAGTCTGCCACTGGCGTGTCATTATAATCAGATTTATTATCATTCTTTGATTTCTACTGTATTATTTTTTGTAAGTAGTTGTACTTTAAAGTTTTACTGCTACAAAATTCTCCTATATAGATTAATTTTTGTGTATATAATGTAGACAGAGACTTTGGTCGCAGTGTACATGGTTAATTGCGACAAAGGTCGTAGTGTTGTTATTGATAAAGAGGGCCAGCAACTGCAATCTAGGATCACAGTACATTGACTGCGACTTAGGTCGCAGTACGTTAGGTAGGTGTTTCCTTTATATTAACACGCATAGCGACTAAGGTCGCAGTATTATTGTTGATTAAGACTGCCGCCAGCAACTGCGACCAAGGTCGCAGTGTATTTTATTAGGACTGCGGCCAGTAGCTGCGACCAAAGTCGCAACCTTCATTTTAAAATTTTATTCGAGTGAAATAATTTAATTATTAACTGCGACCTTGGTCGTAGTATATTCGTTATGCGTAAACATCAATAAAGACTATTAGTAGAATATTTAAAATGAAGGTTTGTAACAATTGTACAGCGTTTCAACCAAGACATAGTAGTAAAAACTGTAATTCACACAATTAACCTTTGAAAACAGAGTTATATATATTTTAAAAAAACAAAATACAAATTTTAAACTTCTAATCCTCGTCATCACCATCATAATCAGATTCGTCGTCAAGAGTATGACCGCTTTCGTCTTCCGTATCGCTTTCCGTCCTTTCCACCTCTTCAGCGACAATCTCCTCTTCGCTTTCTTCCTCTTCATGTATGTATTTTGGTTCATCAATGAACTCCCAGAACGGGTCGTTTGTATCAAGCTCATCCTCTGACCCGTAGCGAGGCATCGCTTCAGAACTATACATCCAATCATCATTAGATGATTGGCTTCTTTCCGGTGAAGACGGTGGAGAAGACATTTTTGAATCTATTTCCGAACAGTGAGAGTAACGAGTTTCAGTAAAAACAATTTAGTATGTTTATAATCCTGTCCTGATGACCCTTTATATATTTTTAATCCCGGAATTCCAAAGGTTTAATCTCTCGAACCACGTGAATATCTCCCAAATTTATTTTTACCTTTTCTCAAAAATTGTATACTTTCTAGGTGACTGTTCAGTTATCCAAAATAGTTTAAAAGTTAATACACTCTTACATTAAATTACTTTGAACTCTAAAACAGTTCATTATTGCGACCATAGTCGCATTGGGAACTGATAAATGATTAAGTAATTGCGACCATAATCGCTGTCTCGATTAAAGTATCACCGTATAAGGAAACGCTGTAACTCAAACAAGTCATTACAGCGACTTTGGTCGCAATACAATTACTGAACGCATGTTTGTTTCTAATATCAGTACGCAATAGTAAAATCTAAGGTGTAACAAATGTAGATTGGAAATAATCAATGGAACTTATAATAAATAAATGTATAGAAATGTTTATAAAGTAAATCAATAAAACAAAAAAATATTCAATGAATTGGAATTGCAATTATCTTTACATTTATAAAATAAAAAATTGTGCTATATCAATAAATTGTCAACTGTTAGTCTTTAAATACTGTCCTTCGAATCATTTCTGTTTCTTCATCCCAACTCTTCTCTCTATCTGCAAGTATCATGTATGCAAGCTCACTTCTTAGTCTCTGTACATCAGCGTCTGTAACAGTATCAACAGCTGCTGGACTACCAAACGCTATACTTTACATGTACTTGCATACATATACAGCGCAATCAACACTGAAATTTGCAGAGAGAAATCATTAAATGAAGTTAGATTTTTGTAATAAAAAAATGTAGAAAACATGATAGGTAAGGAGATGTAAAAAATTTATATACCTGTTTGGTTGTTGGGGGCATCTTGTGTATTTTATATTTATTTTTCTCATTAATTTATTTAAATCAATCTCAAAAATCTGTAATAATCTTTCTTTCTGCAATGTCAATAGAAAAAAAATCAGTACTAATCAAATTAAATGCAATTTCTCAGTAATCGAAATATTAAATTTTAACTCACCATTATTCTTGCATCTTTTTTATAAAGCTTTAATATACTACTATTTTTTTCAGCTGGGATCAAAGAGTTATAAAAAATCCACTCTTCTGTATGGCAATCAAATACCAACAAGGTCCAGTGAAATCCGGGATCCTTGGCACTATGTTGTGTGATTGATCGGGAAGAACATGAACTGCACATCTCTTGTCAATTTTTCCAACAGCTGCTGCTTGATGAAATGATCTTCCAGATCTTTACTTTTAGATACAACACCGTGCTGCGAACAACAAAAAAAATAAAATTCAAAATGAATTTAGAATATAAAAAATAATTAATGAAATTAAGAATTCATTACGTCAAGTCAGCAGACTGCGATCATGGTCGCAGTGTTTCTTAATTATCACATTTTTATATTAATTTATATAGCGACCAAGGTCGCAGTGTTGTTATTGATAAAGAGGGCCAGCAACTGCAATCTAGGGTCGCAGTACATGGACTGCGACTTAGGTCGCAGTACGTTAGGTAGGTGCTTCCTTTATATTAACACGCATAGCTACCAAGGTCGCAGTGTTTGTTGTTGATTAAGACTGCCGCTAGGAACTGCGACCAAGGTCGCAGTGTTGTTGATTAAGACTGTGGCCAGCAACTGCGACCAAAGTCGCAAACTTCATTTTAAAATTAAATTCGGGTGAAATAATTTAATTATTAACTGCACCTTGGTATCAGTATATTCTTTATGCCTAAACATCAATAAAGACTATTAGTAGAATATTTAACGTTCAAAGATTTATTTCACCAAATGAATTAGGAAATTGATATTACAGTAAACCGTAAAGGAAAAAAAGATGTTTACCCAAGCTTCGCTCCGAAAGAATATGCTTTTTAATCCTTCTCCTTTCTCTAGATGCTGCATGTAGAAATGAATTATATTCGCATCTAAGTCTCTACTGAACATCAGGTCCTCAATGTCATTCATTGTAATCATGATTCCGTTGTCGGTATCCTGATACGCAGTAGAACTGCAAGATATTCAAAACAAAGTTAGTAATTAAATTGTTCTTATATAAAGGTATAACAGTTTTTTGATATGAATTATAATAAAATTAATTAACTTACTCAGAGAAGGACTTGTCGAAGAAATTTTTTATAAGAGCTTGTTGATGGGGCTGCAGAATTCTGTATGCTGTGGTTTCGGTCACTTCTCTCGATTTTGGCTCAGTGGAGGAAATCTCTTTGTCGCCGAAACCAGCGGCAGAACTCAGAGCCGCAGGCTGTGGAAGAGGATGTTCATTTATTTTCTTCTTCTGTTTTGGATAAACGAAGTCGGAGTCATTGCGATCTCTTTCAGCGCGTTTGCGTTCTTTGACTCCCTTTTCTATCATTCCTTTAGAGTATTCCAAAACTGTTTCTTTAAGGATTGCTTCTGAGGCAGAGTATGTTCTTGATTTTTTTCTTCAGAAGCTCTATCTCTTTGGTTTCTTGAATCATTTGAGTTATATTCAAAGAAAAACTTGGGATATCTTCCCTAGAAATATTTACAATAGATTCAGAACCCATGATTTCATCCTCTTCCAATTTTTTCTTCTTCTCCTCTTCAGCCTGCTTCTCCATCTGCTCCGTCATTCTTTTGTGCTCCTTTTCCTCTTCTCCCTTCCTTCTACTTTGCTCTTCTGTCATCCTCTCCTTCCACTCTTCCCCCCCATTCCTCTTTTTCTCCCGCCTCTTCTTTAACTCCTCTAACAACTTCCTCCTCTTCTCCTTTTCCTTCTCCCCCTCTTCTTTCCTCCTCTTTTCCTTCTCCTTCTTCTCCTTTTCGATTCTCCTCTTCTTCTGACCCTCCTTTTCCCTCTTCCTCTCCTCGTCTCTCCTTCTCTTCTCATTCTCCTCCTCTTCCCTCTTCCTCCTCTCCTCCCCCTCCTCTTCCCTCCTCCTCTCCTCTTTTTCCTGCTCCTCCTTTTCCCTCCTCTTCTTCTCCTTCTCCTCTCCTTCCCTCATTCTCCTTTCATTCTCCTCCTCATCCCTTCTTCTCTTCTCCTTCTCCTCCACTTCTCTCCTCCTCTCCTCCTTTTCCTTCTCTTCTTCCAATCTTCTCCTCTCATGCTCCTCCTCTTCCCTCTTCTTCTCCTTCTCCTTCTCCGCAGCAGCGGCTGCTCTCAGCAGCTCTTCTTCTTCTTCTTTCACCTTTAATTTCCTCTGCTACCTTTTTAGTTTTTTCTTCTCTCTTTTTTCACTTCTTTTTATTTTTAATTCAGCCTTGAGTCTGCTCTCAGTCTCCATTTTTTCATTTTTCTTTCAAGCTGAGAAACATATTCTCTCAAGTGCTGATTTTGATATCTCAACTCTTTTATTTCTTCAACTTAATCATCCTGTGGTGGTGGCAAATAACCTGTAAAAGATGGTTCTTGCTCACACGTTTCAGCCGCTTCTAGCTCATTTTCCGCCGGGATGTCAGCTTGATTATATATATGTCCTTCTTCTTCTTCTTCATCTTCATCTTTTTCTTCTTCTTCTTCATCTTCATCTTCTGCTTCTTCTTCCTCCTCCTCTTCCCCTTCAACAGGAAGGCCAATCATATTTTTTTCATCATTAGAGACGTTGGCCATTCGACTCAAAATCTGAAAACAAACATAAAAAGGTAAGTTAAAATCAAAACAATGAAATAATTATACTGCGACCATGGTCGTAGTTAATTTATAAAATATTTATGATAATAATGCGACCATGGTCGCAGTATGTTTATCCTGCACAAATTTATATGCCCAGACATGCAGCTCAACACTGCGACCATGGTCGCATTTCATATAAAAGGTATTTTCAGAGAATACGACCATGGTCGCAAATTTTTTTCAGACACAAAATGATCTGCGAAACGTGCAGCTCAATACTGCGACTATGGTCGCATTTTATTTGTACTGCACATAAAAAAAGTCTAACTTACAATATTCCTGTCAATCTCATTTAGATCAACTTCAAGCAGAGATCTGCTAATATTTTGGAGGTCCCATCTTACTGCGCGCGGGGTTTTGTCCTCCAAACCAGACCTCAGCTCAAAATAGGAGCCCTCTCACATAGCCAATACTGCAAAAATGGAAAATTAAATTAGTTTACACAAATATTCATAATATTATGGTTAAATTTCATACAATGTTGGCTAAATATGAGATTCGTACTTACAATAATTTGCACGGAGCATCCTTGCAGCTCATACGTGGTGTGCCTGAAGATGTCCATTGACTCAATCAGGAATTGCCAAACAGTTTTAGCCCAGCATATTATCCTCATCAGCTGCATATTGGCAATCTGTTCCATAATATACCACGGCACCATGCATTTACTGCCAGAGAAGAAAAGTGGCCGACATGTATAGGATGATTATTGTGGTAAAGTCTTGAGCTACAAGTCTTTGTATGTCTCTTATAATTTCATTTAAAGTCACTTGCTGCTCAAGCTGTTCATCCTGTGTCACATCTAGTTCACCCCTCCTCCTTTTCTTGACCAGAAGATCATCCAAAGCCTCTTCAATAGATACTTTTGTGATTTTCTTTATATTGGAAAAATAATGTTTTATAACCCCTCTGTCTTTCATCGTACATGTCTTATTCATAACAAAATCTGCCCCAATGATAGGTAGACCAAAAGTGAGGGCAACATCCTCCACTATTAACTCAATTTGTTTGCCCCCAATTCTAAAGGTCCTTATATCCCTATCATACTGATCTAAATCCTCAGTACCGCAACGTTTGATTTTAGAGCCTTTCACCCCCAAATTCCTCATTGTAGAAGGCCATGAAGATTGGGCCAAATGGGGTATTCTAGATTGCCTCTACGAAATCTGCCTGAATGTATTTTTTAAATTTCTTGATGAACTCGCACATAGGTTTTAGGCTTGATCTCAGAGGACGAACCTTCATCTGTTGTTTACCTATAGATGTAGAAAAATAAAAAAGTTTAGACCAATGATTATTTAAAAATTATAAGAGAGCAAGGTCGCAGTCATTTACAGTGCAAACATAATCTACTGCGACTCGGGTAGACACTGCGACCAAGGTCAAAGTAATCTACAGTGCAAACATAATCTACTGCGACCCGGGTCGACACTGCGACCAAGGTCGCAGTCATCTACAGTGCAAACACAAACAACTGCGACCAAGGTCGCATAAGACTACACTGCGACCAAGGTCGCATAAGACTACACGGCGACCAAGGTCGCAGTTATCTACGGTGCAAACATAAACATATGCGACCAGGGTAGACACGGCGACGAAGGTCGCATAAGACTACAGTGTAAAAATAAAAAATTGCGACCCAGGAATGATGAAACAAATGACGTTAAATACAGTGCGATCATGGTCGCAAAACACTACATAATATTGAAACAACTGCGACCCCGTGTCGTCAGTATGTAAAAAAAAAAAGGAAGTTTCATATACTGCGACCATCGTCGCATTCGTCTAAAAGAAAAAGTCCAAAAAAAAGAACATTCTGAGACGCACAGATCTGAAAATAAAATTTTAACAACTGCGACCGAGGTCGACATATAGTGTATGAAAAAATTTTCAGTAAAAAAATATTAGCAAGGTCGCATACATATAAATCACTTTTTCGAAAATACTGCGACAAAGTAAAAATAGAACGAAATGAAAAAAACTTGAAAAAAAATGAACTTTTATCGTTGTGTTACAAATTTTTAAATTTAAAAATTTATTCATCATCTAAAGTTTCAAAATCTCTTTCTTATGAACGAACATGGTCCAAAGATTTTTAAAAAAAATAAAAAAGACTTAAACGGAAATAAATCTGGAAAAAATTTAAAACAATTAAAATACACAAACCCTAAAATTTTTTGAAAAATATCGTTTTTCTATTACCTTTTTCGACAGATGATTTCTTTGGCGCCATGTGTTGCAAATATATTTTTAAAAAACGGATCAAATTTGTGAAATAAAAGAACAAGTTGGATCAGAATGATCGGGTGAAATTTTAGTGCTGAAATTTTTTTTGAAAGGCAACTTTTATACATAAGGTAAAAAGATGTGACAGAGAGTATTTTCGAAAGATACATTGTTGAGGTGACTGAGATTAAATTGGGCGGGATTTTTCATCTTTTTGTCCGCCAAAATTTATGACAGGTATATGGCTATGATGTTGCCACGTCCTGCCGGCTGAGAAACTCTCTCAGCCTGCCGGCTGAGGTACAGTAACCCCATATATATATATATATATATCGATATATATATATATATATATATATAGAGAGAGAGAGAGATGTACCTCAGTTGGCAGAGAGACTCTCTCAGCTGGCACTTCAATATGGTCGCAAACTTACTGCAACATGATCGCAGTCCACTGTAACATAGTCGCAGTCCTAAAAAATCATATATTTTAAGTGTAATTAGGACTGCGACCATGGTAGCAGTCCTCAGGAAAAGACTGCGACTATGACAGCAGTTCTCATAAAAACACTGCAACTTAATCACAGTCCTCATATAAAACTGCGACCATGGTACCCGCACCAAAAATTGTGGTTAAAATTCAGTCACGTTGCGCCAGCTGAAAGAGTCTCTCTCAGTTGGCGGCTGAGGTACAGATTCCTCATATATATATGTTACTGTACCTCAGCCGACGGCTGAGAGAGTTTCTCAGCCGGCGGTGACGTGGCTAAATATATGCCACATGTCCGTCGCAAAGTGTAGGCGCCAAAAAAATCCCGCCTAAAGAATCGTGAATCAAATTGACAAAAATACTCCTTTTTACTTCTAAACTAGCATAAACTCATCCACAAACAAAATTTACTTAAAGAATTTTTAATTGAATATATCTACAGTTATAAAATTCCTAATTCTACTACATCGAAAATATAATGAAAAAAATTTGGATCTAGATAATGTGAAATAAACAGCATCATTGAAAAGTAAAAAACATGTTTGAAACATAAAAAACTATTATTTTTTATTTAATTTTTTATATTATTTTATTTCGTGTTATTTTCAACTCATATAGGTTTAATAAAAGAAACTGAAATGAATAGAAAAATGAAATTTAATGTGCGGCAACCATATATTGATTTTTCTACTACAAATGCACAGTGTAAAAAAATAATGAAATACAATGGTTAATTATTTCGCATTCCTTAAACACAAAAATTCATAACAGACGAAACATGATATCGTTCAGCACTCCGACGACAGACGTTGTCTTTTTTCACATGCCTTATGTAACAAAATTCTGACTGTTTTACAAAGTCTGCGATCATAGTCGCAATCATAGTATAAAAAACTTTCGAACATTGCGACCATGGTCGCAGACATAATATAATATAACTTTCAATTTTATATGACGACTGCGACACTAGTCACAGTCATAGTATAACAAAATTTTCTATCACTGCGTCCATGGTCGCAGACTTAATATAATATAACTTTCATTTTATATCACGTCTACGACCCTAGTCGCATTCCTTATTCGCATAAAAATAACAGACGAAACATGCTATCGTTCAGCACTGCGACCTCGTTCAGCACTGCGACCAAAGTCGCAATCTTTTTTCAGCACTGCGACCAAAGTCGTAATCTTTTTTCGCATGCCTTATGTAATAGATTTTTGATAATTTTACAAAGTAGATTAGCCATGCGACCATGAGATCAGTTCGCGTATATCACATCTTATAAAATACTATATTAATTACACTGAATTAAATGAAGTAATTAATATTCTATCTACCGTGATACAACAACAGTCTCAAAAAAAGAGATGCACTAATATTAATCTCGATAAAGGAAAGATATGCACCATACGTAATCTAAAGATATAGGAAAAATATTCCATAAAAAGTTAATTTGTGCTTCACGTAGTAAACCTCTGGAAAAAAGGAACTCTTCGGATTCTCCCGGCATAACTCTTCAATTAAATATTTAATTTTTTTACCACTTCTTCCAATACTCAACCGTCACTTATAACAATTATTATTACTATTCATGTTTTTTCACATTATTGACCTTTATATAGTGCTTGTAACTAATATTTATCTCATATCTAAAAATTATATCTTTGCTCTTCCTTTTCAATTTGATTTCAAAAACTTTCAGAAAAATAATTCATTCTTGAATCATGTCTCCCCATCTTCTTCCTCTAAACACTCAGATTTCAACTTCAATCATTCCCCCACCAGTCCTCTTTCTTCATGATATTCTAGTGAATCTGATACCAGTCTGGACTTCACTCCTTTTGACTATCTCACTACATCAAATAATATTTTAACTGATCCTTCTCTTCATGAGGATGATGAAGTTTTCATGGGGCTTAGTAGGAGGAAATTATTCCTCTGCCACTTGACAGAGACATGCTTGATGAAAGCATGTCCTCTGATGCTGGAGGCTCGCTTTCTCGACACGGATCGGGCGAAGAGCTTGATAGAGACGATCCATTCTGGGAGTTTATCGATGAACCAAAAAACCCTCAAAAAGAGAAAGATGATGAGGAAATAAGTGATGAACAGGAAGATGAGGAGAATGAAGACGACGAATCTGCTTATGATGGTGATGACGACGAGGATTAGGATTTCCTGATCTTCTGATATTCAACGTTATTTTGTCTTCTTTTAAGAGCTTTTAATGCTCTTTTTTTGTAAGGTCTCTTTCCGACCATATTATGTTATAAATAAAATTTACTTCTATCTGTAAAATAATCTTTCATATTTTAAAATACATATAAAGTATACCGTATAGTTATTATTTCTGCATCTTATCTGCGATAATGGTCGCAGTACTTATATAATAATTACATATGAAACTGCGACCACGGTCGCTGTCCAGTCATAAATAGTTTGATCGTTTTGCATTCAATAAAGTTAAAAACAGCTACCATGGTCGCAGTCCAAAATTAAACTATATAACAGATAATACTGCGAACATGATCGCAGTCCTCTCAAACCATAATCGCAGTCCTACTTTGCATGCAATAAGTAAAAAAATTTGTAGTTTATAGGCGGCTGAGACAACAGTGAAAATATATAAAATTATACGTAAACTGCGACTATAGTATTAGTCCTTAGTCACCGTTATTACATTTAACTTAGCAAAAAATTCATCCACAAAAAATGCTGTCGTGAGTACTGCGACCATAGTCGCAGTCCTTGATCGTATGCTATATGTAAAAAAAAATTTAATAGTTTATAAGTGGCTGAGACAACAGTCACAGTGAAGAACAAATATATAAAATAATACGTAAACTGCGATTATAGTATCAGTTCTTAGTCACCGTTATTACATTTAACCTAGCAAAAAAAAAACGTCCACGACTTGCTCTCGTTAAGCACTGCGATCATAGTCGCAATCCTTGTCCGCATTCAATATGTAAAAAAAAATAATTTATACATTACATGCGAAAAAAGTAAACTGCGACTATATTCAAAATCAATAATTTCAAATTAATAAACAAAAAAATTAATAAAGAAGCATTCAAATTAGTTTCGTGATTTGATGAAATTGGTCGCAGTTTGGCCGCAGTTATAAAAGATAATTGTGACAATATTGACTAACGTCCGAAATATAAAAAAATAATAAACTATACAGATCCACTTCCTTTTACCGCGGGGCATTTAGTAATTTAAACTGTTTCAATAGGCGGGGCGTCCTTTCTAGTGTGGCTAATAATGTGCCACGTCACCACGGCTGAGAGGGTCTCTCAGCCGTCGACTGATATACATTTTTCTCATATATATATATATATATATATATATATATATATATATATATATATATATATATATATATATATATATATATATATATATATATATATAATATATATATGAGAGAGAGAGACTTGTGTCCTTCCAAAAGAATTTGAGCCCAAATCTTTTCAACTCAAATACAACCTCCCACATTCGAATACAAGATCCACTCCAATGAAGTTGATCTTTATTATTTTAAGTATCCATAAATCAAAAATCAAGTGTTTTCAATACTTTTTGCCCATCTATCAAGCGACGCAAAAGGGACGACCAAAAGTGGTGAGTGAAATCACCTAGAGGGGGGAGGTGAATAGGTGATAATGCTAATCAATGCCCTATTAAAAATATGATGCAACAAGTGAATATAGCAATTGAAATGAAGAGGAAGTAAGTAATTGAAGCAAGTAATTGAAATAAAGAAAATAATGCAAGAGATAAGAGCAAGTAAACCAAACGCAAACACCGAGAATTTTTCCGAGGTTCGAGCACCCAGCTCTACATCCCCGCCTTCACCCAGAAGGATTTCTAACCACTATAACTTCACAAAGAGTTACAACCACACCGGAGTACCCAACTCCACAATCTCGAATACAAGTATTTCTTGGTGATCAAAAGACCACAAACTCTCTTTTGCAAAAGCCTCTTTCCCTTACAAGAACCCTGTAGAACAATGGTTAGAATTGAAGCTCAAATATTGTAAGTGGAAAAATAAAATGAAATTCAGAGAGTTTAGAAAATAAAACTTGAGCGATGAGAGATTCTTCAGCACAAAAACCGAGAACCAAACTCTTTTGAAAGCCTTTGAAAACTTGAATATTTTTTGCCAATGCTTGTTGTGAAAACCTCTACCCTAATGACCCCTTTATATAGGATTGAGGAAGAGTAAACATAGAAAAGTTTTACCTTAATATAAGAGGAAGAAATTGACCCTCTAAAATAGCTAACCACGTTTTATTTGAACTTAAAACACATTTTGAAAACATGTTAAAAATCAGCCTCCAGAAAATCAGCCATTACTGCCAATCTGGCATATTGGTCAACTTTGAGCACATTTTTTCAGGCTGCAAACGTTCTAATTCAGAATAAGGTATATAGGAATAATGTTTAGATCTTTAAGTCTTCTTTTTAATGAAACTGAAATCAAATCAATATCAGTTAATATGAGAAAGTTATCAATAAAACACTGAAATGTGTCAAAATAAAAACTGTAAGCTATTTTCAGAATATGAACAGAGTTCAACCAAATATTTGACATCTTTAAAATTGGAATCTGAAAATGGTTATTGAATAAGAAATTTAGATCTGAAAGTTATCTTTGAAATGAAAGTTAAATCATGTTATTTGAATATAAAAATAAAAAGTTATGATAATAACTATAAAAGGGTGTCAAGCAGATCAGTAGAACTAAAACTGGTTCAAATCCAAAACCCGATATATGTATTTGAAATTCAAAACCGATTCAATCAAAAACCAAACGTATTGAATTTATGTGTGTGTATTTGAGCTTCAACCTATCCACTATTCTTTAACAAAACTATAAAACTAAAAACAAAACTATTGAAGTCTCTTGAGCCAAACTGAAGTCTTGAGCCATGCAATGTCATGCTAAAACCTTCTCTTCTATGATCATTCCTTCTTGCGCCATTTGCCCTATTAGCATCATAAACCTTGCAAACCTTGCAATAACTAAGTAATGACCATCATGAATGGTACTAACCTGAAACTCATCTTGAACAAACTTATTAGTACCAATATAGCTCTTAAGTGTTTTGTTATCATCAAAACTCTAAACAAATGGAGAGTGTAATCTCTTGGGCCAACAATCTCCCCCTTTTTGATGATGACAAAACAATTAGGCTATATTAACAAAATATAAAAGAGAGGTGAAAACTCCCTCTCAAATGATACTCTATTTTATTAAGTATAAAACATGAAAACATATACATATATGAATATGTATAAAACATGAAACCTACATATACATGTATGAGATAAACAATGTACAAAATATGAAACCAAAATATGAAATCATCAATACTTCTCCCCTTTTTTGTCATACATCAAAAAGGTTAGGAAACAATCAATAAATAATGATAATGCATAGATATACATAAAACAAGCTTTTAATACCAAAATAAATCTTTACATAAACATGTTCTGAAATAATGCTCTTGAAACCATAAAAACCAAACTAACCAAACTATGTTCTTATAACAAACACTCTTGATACTAATATTTGATACCAATATAAAAACATGCATAGCAAGAATATGCATATAAATTCAAATACTTCTCCCCCTTTTTATCAATCATCAACAAAGGGTCTAAGTAAGCAATAAAACATATTCTTCTAACATGATACCAATTTAAAAAAAATATCAATATAAGTGAATCATGGTACCAATTGAAAGATAATCAATTAATAAAACAAAAACAATAAGCGAAGTATAAAAACAACAAAATACTACTCCCCTTTTATAAATAAATAATTAAAATCATGCATCTTGATACCAATAGAAAGTAAACAAATAAGCATCTTGATACCAATTGTAAGTATTTTTCATATTATATCAAATTAAAATTCATATTAATTTTTCTTTAAATCATTTTTCATCATAAAGTATGGGAGTGGAAAACAAAGGTAAACCAAATATTAATTGAGAGATAAAATATGAATTTTCTCCCCCTTTATGAAATACCAAATAAAATGATGCATAAGCTTGTATTAGGATACCAATTGAAAACTAATCAATTTAAATATGATATTCATTAAAAATCAAGTTTGGCAAAACTAAAATTTGTGATATTATTGAGTACAAATTAAACATATATGAGTATACAAAAAGAATGTCAATATTGATACCAATTGAAACGATCCAATGATACCAATTGAAACAATAATAAGATCAAGTGTATACCTCATATAACCTACCACCCATTTCATGCACATGTTTTAAAATGATTTTCAATAATAACATACAAGACATGGTCGCCCAACCAACCGCCCTTAGATGGTAGGGGTTTTCAAAAATAGATTTAAAAAATATAGTATGTTTTGAAAACATCTACCAAAACGAAGAATATCGTAACTAGTTAAATGAAAACTTATAGATTAGTACGAAAATCTTTCAAGCAAGGAATAAAACAAAGTTGTTTTTCATGAAAAACATGCAAATCACATGGCACTAAAAACACTCAAAATCTATAAAGTCATATATGACTGATGAAAATAAAATCATGAGAAAACTAATAAAGTGAGTGAATCAAGTGTTATGTGAAACATATCATCATGAAAGTGACAATTAAGCTCAATTGAAATTTCTTTAAACATGAAAACATGAAAAACTAAATTTTCATTAAAAACAAATTATACTTCAAGGCATATGTATGTTATGTCAACACAAAAAGTATACATATATATCCCTAAACACAATTGAGTCTATATATAAAGATTTGCATGAAAGCAAATGACTCAAGGGGTATGCATGTATATCTTAAAGTTTGACAAAATAGACATACATGAAGTGAAAACACAAGATCATAAAACAAATTCAAAATATGGAATACAAGTTAGAATGCATGAATCATCAAAACTAAATTATACTAGTATATCTAATGGGTACAAAAGAGCGTTCGAGCACAAACATATAATGATCTATTTGTGGCCCACAATATATACAAGTATATATCCTAGTTTTAATGAAAAACTTACATCTAAACAAGTAGTCAAATCATGTAGCATAAAATGATACATAAATCAACATGAAAATCATAAACATGATCATTATATAAATTCACATGCCATTAGAGCTATGATATACATAAAAACATATGTGAGAACACAAAAGATGATCCATATGAATATGGGTGATCTCCAATGCTATATATGCATGTCAATGGTCTAATCATCATGACAATTAACATACTAATAAAAAATGAAGCATCAAAATAAAATCATAAACATCCATATGATCATTATGACAAATACATGTGCATTAGATTCATGATTTACATGATAGCTAAAACATAGAGAGAACATAAAATATGGGTGATATTGACATGAGTGTCTCAAATACTAATCATGTATATCACTATTCTAATAAACATGGCATAGGCATAATGAACAATAAAATAAGACATGCTACAAATGAATAATTTAATAAACATGCAAACATAAAGGGAGTAAGAGATTATTACCAAAAACCTAGATGGCAACTCTCCATGTCTTCAAAACAAGGTGGTCCTCCCACCAAACTCCCCTTGAAAGTGATGCATCCAAATTGTCCTCTTTAAGCTCGGAATGCATTCATTTTAAGGCACCATAACTCTCACGTCATGCGAGAGCCCACACCTACATCAAATACGATAGGGGTGGTCTTTGGTACCCATACTCTTTTGGGTCCATGGGGGTTAGTGTCACGAACCCACACAAGATTATTTGTTCTATTAATTTGATCATAGCAAAACTTAGCTAAATGGCCATTTTTACCACAATAAGTACATCTATAAACTCTACCATATTTAAATGCATAATGAGTGTGTGGCTTACTAGCATGTGACTTGTGAGCATGAGTAGTTTTAACATGAGAAGTGTTGTGTGAAGTGTTGACATGATGAGCATTTTTAGCAAGGGTTGTTTTATCATTCTTCACATGTGGAGTGTGCCTTTTTGAAAACTTTTCTTCTAATTTCTTAGTATTAAAATCACAATCTTTTAAAACATTTTCAAAATCAACAATTCTAGTTTTTAACAAAGAAAATTCATTTTCATCAACTTTTGAAAATTTTGCTTTACAAGTAACTTTATAAGCTTCAAATTCTCTTTTAGTAGAAACAAGGTTAGAAGAAATTTCATCCTTTTCTTGTGAAACAATAGCAAGTTGATTTTTAAGAAAAGCAATTTCCTTTTCCAATTTTGAACATTCTACCTTTTTATCATCATAGCTTTCAGAAAGTTCAACAAAGACATGTACAAGCATATCTTTACTTAATTCATCATCTTCATCAATAGGTTGAGAGATTACCTTGGGTGTGTTTGCCATGAAACACATATTAGCTGTATCGACCTCTTCTTCAGATTCGCTTTCTGAATCCCAAGTAGCTTTGTATACTTTCTTTTCTACCGGCCTCTTTTGCTTTAAGGAAGAAGTTACCTTTTTCTAGAACTCGGGACAATCGGCCATGACGTGCCCAAGTTTGCGGCAATTGAAGCATATGATTCTTCTCTCCTCTTTCCCTTCCAATTTCCTTCTAAAGTTGAGTTTGTTCTTGCGGTACAACCTCTTCACATTTCTTACTAGGAGAGATAGCTCCTCATCATCTTCTTCATCTTCTTTATTGTCGTCGATTGTGGAGGAAGACTTGAAAGCTATGGACTTCTTCTTTTGGGATACTGCTTCTTCTCTTGCCTTCTTCTCCATCTCATGAGTCTTAAGGTTTCCAATAAGACTTATGAGGTCCATTTCATCTTTATCATTCAATTCTTTTAAGGTGGTTGCCTTGATCTCCCATGATGAAGGAAGAGCTCGAATCACTTTTCGCACCTTTTGGTCATTGCTTATCTCATCACCTAGAGAAGAAAGAGAATTAGTAATCTTTGTGAATCTAGTAATCATAGAATCAATGGACTCATCATCAGGCATTTTGAAACTTTCATATTGGGACCTCAAGAGATCTATTTTGGCTCTCTTGACTTGTAATGTCCCCTCGTGAGTGATCAACAAATGTTGCCAAATCTCATAGGCGGATTGGCAGTGTATAACCCGTGTAAGATCATCCTCATTCAAGGCGGTGAGAAGGGAATTTTGGGCCTTAGAATTAGCCTCATATTCTTTATAGGTAAAGTCAGACCAAGTGCTCTCCTCATTATCAGGTCTAACATAGGGTTTGGTCAAGGATTTAGCCACTAAGCTACCTAAGAATTGTAGAAAAATAGTCATTCTAACCTTCCAAATGGGAAAATTGAGTCCATCAAATTTAGGAGGGGTCTTAATGTTGTCGGCCATGTTTACTAGTGTATGAAAGAGAGAATGCAAATAGTGATTAGCAAATTTTTAGGATCTCTCTAAGGATGTTAAGCCAAAACCTAGAGTCCAAGCTCTGATACCAATTGAAATCACCTAGTGGGGAGGGGTGAATAGGTGATAATGCTAATCAATGCCCTATTAAAAAATATGATGCAACAAGTGAATATAGCAATTGAAATGAAGAGGAAGTAAGTAATTGAAGCAAGTAATTGAAATAAAGAAAATAATGCAAGAGATAAGAGCAAGTAAACCAAACGCAAACACCGAGAATTTTTCCGAGGTTCGAGCACCCAGCTCTACATCCCCGCCTTCACCCAGAAGGATTTCTAACCACTATAACTTCACAAAGAGTTACAACCACACCGGAGTACCCAACTCCACAATCTCGAATACAAGTATTTCTTGGTGATCAAAAGACCACAAACTCTCTTTTGCAAAAGCCTCTTTCCCTTACAAGAACCCTGTAGAACAATGGTTAGAATTGAAGCTCAAATATTGTAAGTGGAAAAATAAAATGAAATTCAGAGAGTTTAGAAAATAAAACTTGAGCGATGAGAGATTCTTCAGCACAAAAATCGAGAACCAAACTCTTTTGAAAGCCTTTGAAAACTTGAATATTTTTTGCCAATGCTTGTTGTGAAAACCTCTACCCTAATGACCCCTTTATATAGGATTGAGGAAGAGTAAATATAGAAAAGTTTTACCTGAATATAAGAGGAAGAAATTGACCCTCTATAACAGCTAACCACGTTTTATTTGAACTTAAAACACATTTTGAAAACATGTTAAAATCAGCCTCCAGAAAATCAGCCATTACTGCCAATCTGGCAAATTGTCAACTTTGAGCACATTTTTCAGGCTGCAAACGTTCGAATTCAGAATAAGGTATATAGGAATAATGTTTAGATCTTTAAGTCTTCTTTTTAATGAAACTGAAATCAAATCAATATCAGTTCATATGAGAAAGTTATTAATAAAACACTGAAAGGTGTCAAAATAAAAACTGTAAGCTATTTTCAGAATAAGAACAGAGTTCAACCAAATATTTGACATCTTTAAAATTGGAATCTGAAAATGGTTATTGAATAAGAAATTTAGATCTGAAAGTTATATTTAAAATGCAAGTTAAATTATGTTATTTGAATATAAAATAAAAAGTTATGATAATAACTATAAAAGGGTGTCAAGCAGATCAGTAGAACTAAAACTGGTTCAAATCCAAAACCCGATATATGTATTTGAAATCCAAAACCGATTCAATCAAAAACCAAATGTATTGAATTTATGTGTGTGTATTTGAGCTTCAATCTATCCACTATTCTTTAACAAAACTATAAAACTAAAAACAAAACTATTGAAGTCTCTTGAGCCAAACTGAAGTCTTGAGCCATGCAATGTCATGCTAAAACCTTCTCTTCTATGATCATTCCTTCTTGCGCCATTTGCCCTATTAGCATCATAAACCTTGCAAACCTTGCAATAGCTAAGTAATGGCCATCATGAATGGTACTAACCTGAAACTCATCTTGAACAAACTTATTAGTACCAATATAGCTCTTAAGTGTTTTGTTATCATCAAAACTCTAAACAAATGGAGAGTGTAATCTCTTGGGCCAACAGTGAGTTGGTGAGATATTTGCCTTTAGACATACAAATTCTCGATCCGACCATTTGATTATGATCTAAACATTTAAAAACCCCTATAAACCAATTTTTATTAGGTTTCAAATGTTCTGCATCGTTAAACTAACCAACTCACAATTTAGGCCGTCCATTTTTATCCTACTTGATGCATAGGCAAAAGATATTCAAAACACTTAATTTTTTGTTCATAAATACTTGAAATAATATAAATCAACTTCAACAGAGTGGATTTTATATTTGAACGTCGGATATTGGTATTTGAGTGGGAAGGATTCAGCCTCAAATCCCTTTGTATCTATTTAGGTCGTCCATTCCTTCTCACTCAAATACCAACATCTGACGTTTGAATATAAGATCCACTCCATTAAAATTAATCTATATTATTTCAAGTATCTATAAAATAAAAATCAAGTGATTTGGATACTTTTTGCCCATGCATCAAGTAGGAGAAAAAACGGACGGCCTAAAAAGTGAGTTAGTTAGTTTAATGGCGTAGAACATTTGAAACCTAACAAAATTAATTTGTAGGAGTTTTTAAATGTTTAGATCATAATCAAATGATCGGATCGAGAATTTGTATGTCTGAAGATGTAGATCTAACCAACTCACTACTTTCAGCTATCCATTTTGCACTGCTTGATGGATGGGAAAAAGGTATTCAAAACACTTTATTTTTTATTTATAGATACTTGAAATAATATAAAATCAACTTCAATAGAGTTGATCTTATATTCGAATGTCGGAGGGTTGAATTTGAGTGAAAAGGATTCGGGCTCAAATTCTTTTGGAAGGACACAAGTCTATGTGTGTGTGTATAAATGTATATCAAGCAACAGCTGTACGCGTCGGAAAAGGAGGATTCAATTGCAAAATTCTTTTGATTGGATAGAAGATTACAACAGATCAGTCTTCTGATTACAATGGAGGGAGGATGTTGAGTCTTGAATCCTCCCTTTATTTAAGGCTGGGTTCTTCAAGTGACGGTGGAGAGTGAATCTTGTTCTCCGTTGACCGGGTGAACGTTGAGATCTTCCGGGGGTCTTCTCTTCGGGTGGTTGACGGAGTAACATAGCTATGTCGATCAAAACTCTCAAAGAGATTGTCGGCAAAGACTAACTTGAGCACAGCAAGCTAGCTGAAGAGTTGGACTCTCTTTCTCTATATCTCCTCTCTAATCGACCGACCTCTTCTCAATAGCAACGGGGCTATTTATAGAGGTTTCAGGGGCGTACGTGCCTCCTAAAAATACTCCATAATGGGGGCTAACTTTCCCCGTTATGTGGGCCGTGATTGACCCTATAACCGGGACGGTTACAACTGAGACGCGGGTGTCAACCCACGCGCCTTGGAGCTGCTGAGACACGGGTTTCGACCCTCGCGCCTTGGTGCTGCTGAGACGCGGGTTTCGACCCTCGCGCCTTGGTGCGGCTGAGACGCGGGTTTCGACCCTCGCGCCTTGGTGTTGAGACACGGCTGTCGACTCTCGCGCCTTGATGTTGAGACGCGGCCAAAATTAGCTTTGCGTCTAGAACTTGAAATTCTGCTTTTCAATGGCTTGTCTTTTAGTAATTTTTAGACAGCCTACAGAACCCCTCCAAAGTTTTCGACATTCCGCAGTTAAGTGGGACGGATTTTGAAATACTTTGGACTCTAGCTGAGCTCATCCTTGTGACTGGACTGTCAATGCTTCGGATTTGATCTTATCTGGAGTATGGTCTTCGTGAGTGTACTGTGGAACACTTTGAAGCCACCAAAGTTGATCGTGTTGAGTGTCTAGATGCACAGTCTAAACCTCTCCGATTGCTTTAAGTCTGTCGTGGGTGAACTTTAAGCCAAGAGTGGACGGTCGTCTGCTTGTGCTAGTGTACTGCTGAACTAATTTGCAGAAGTAAGGACTGAACGCCAGTTCTTTTGAGACGCAGAGATAGTACTGCTTTAAAGATGCGACTTTCATAGGGTGCATCTTTTGGAATAAAAACGCGACTGTGATTCCATAAGGCAGACGCGACTTTTATCTGGGTTGGAAGGATGCGAACTTCGGAGAAACGCATCTTTTTGGAGTGAAGCCGCGACTTTCTGGACGCAACTATGGCCGTGCTGAAGGGATGCGTCCATTGAAGAGGCGCGACTATTGAGTGCGAATCCGTGCCATGCCATAAGTGCGCTGCCACGTGTCCTGTGGAGCCGACGGGACACGTTCTTTTTGGCGTGCGAACTTCATGCGGCATTAAATGCGCTGTCCATGCGTCTGGCGGTGATTCGACGTCGAGCCAAGCGCCGCGTATCTTTGCGAATCGCCGTGCCTATAAATGGCAACAGTCGTCGAGAGAGAGTCATCATTTAGTCTCCCCTTCGTCTACGAGCACCTTTGTTAGGGTTTGAGAAAAGGGCTTCTTTGTTCTCTCTTCTTCCATCTAACATCAGATTTTTGATTCGCAATGGCGCCCAAGGCTAAGCAAACTGCTTCATCTTCACGAGCGGTCGCCGCTGAGACTCAAAGGGGCGGTTCCTCCATGCAGGAAGCCCCTATTTCAGGTATAAAGCGATCGGACTTGATTTCCACCATTAAAAGGGTTTATAGAGTTCTTTGAACTCTTGGACTCCTCTTTCAAAATTGACCCGCCAGCGCGGGCTCGAGCCCGTGTTTAATCTTCAGACGCGGCTCTTGAGTCGATGAACAAGGCGCAGGTTTGATGCCCTTTGCTGCTTTCATCTGCTTGAATCTGCGTCTGCTTGTTGAACACAGGGCCTCAGTAAGCCTTGCGTTTCGGATTCAACACTTAGAATGTTTCTAAGTATGAAGGATTCGGACGCAGATTTCTTATGACTCTTGCGTCTTGTGAAATTAGACGCTGGTCCTCATGAATCTTGCGTCTGAGCCCAAGTACTTGGAGATTTTCCATAAGTCTTGGATTTTTAAAACGCGGGATCCATGCAAGCCTTGCGACCTTCGGGTCTGGATGCAGATTTTGATGGTTTCTACGCCTGAGTTTACTTCTGCGTCCAAGTTCTGGACACTTAATCATTTCCCTTCAGGTTTCTGATCAAATGTCGTTTTCTTTCTGCAGTGCGATATTCCGCCGATCCTCTATCCAAAAGTGTCACTTCGGGCACGTAGGTGGTGCTGACTGCAACTTAACCTTCGTGTTGCAAAGGACTGCTCCTGTGACTGCTGATAAGCCGAAGGGGCGAAGGGAGAGGCTCTCCAAAGTCGACATGGTGACACTCCGGGAACTTATGACTGACGCAGAATTTAAGACGGATTCGCGCATTCCATTGAAGAAACCCGTCTTTTTCTTTGGGACAATATTGGCGAGGGTGGTTACGTCTTGCATGATGGCGATTACAAGTGGCTCCGCTAGATAGGGGTAGAAAATTCTTTCTTCCAAATATGGAGAGAATGTACCCTCTATCCTATCTTCAGCACATGTCTGTCCCCCGGGCAATGGAATGGGAGCTTGCCCGACCTGTCCCCAATGTCTCTCTCGGCATCTTGGGCGCCAGAAAGGTACATGTTACCGGTCATGGAAGGGAAGTTTTCAGCCTGTTCCCTGGACTGCTCAGGTCTGATTACCCAGTAGGGAAAACTCCTCAGCTCAGCACTACCTTTATTAATCAATTCATGAAGGTAGGGGGTGATTTTCCCACTGACTTCCGCCCGCTCGGGTGGGTTCATTCCACTGACAAGTACTGGTGGGGCAAGATGGTGAGTTTTGTCCTCGCCGAACTCGGAGGTCTATTGGACCAGGTGGGACTGTACCAAGCGGTCAGGGCTGTGCAATATGGCATCCTACAGAATTCCCAAAATTTCTTTGGGATCCTGGAGC
The DNA here is from genome assembly GCA_038442645.1 of Agave tequilana. Lineage (NCBI taxonomy): Eukaryota > Viridiplantae > Streptophyta > Magnoliopsida > Asparagales > Asparagaceae > Agave > Agave tequilana. The sequence continues at coordinate 57,732 of JAVJIF010023622.1, forward strand.
ACTACGACCCTTCGACGGGGACGTTCTTCACCCCGGTTGGAGAAATAGGGTTTGCCCTGCACGAGTTATATGAAGTCTCGGGGTTGGTAATGGGAGATGTTCCTTATGAGGTATACGTCCCCACTTCTGAGGAGCTTCATCTCTTGAAGAAAGAGTGCCCTCGTGTATATAAGACCTACTGGGAGGTGCTGTGTCATTTCCACATCTGCGGTCAAATAACTTCCTGGAGGGCTAGAGGAGTTAAGAAGCTGTCTTGGGCGAGCTACTTATTTAATGGCATCACTGAGAAAGATCACTCAGTGACCAGTCTGGCCCCCAGCTCTGACGAAGAAATCGCCGAGAGGATCGACGCCTCTGTGAGTTCTTATACCACAGAGTCAAACGAAGACACTTTCAAACCTGACACGGTTTTTGAAAGTTTCCATCACCAGGCCCAGATTCCCATTTCTAACCGGGCACTGCTGGCGGGTTTCCTCATGCTGTGGCTGAAGCGCTGTGTAGTGCCGACACTGCTGCATGAGGTGATTGTTGCCGACGTGGTGTATCCGGGAGTGCTGCTGGCCTATGGTAGGTCCATAGCTCTCCTTCCGGCAATGGTGGTCGGTATTCAAAGCGGGTTGCGGGGCCTGACTCAGAGCCTGTGCAGGGTGGAGGCCATCGTCGACTCCCAAGGTAAACCAGAGGTCGATTCAGAGGGAAGGCTGAAAGTGAAGACCCCTAACCCTCGGATCGAGCTTCCCTACACGTACTTAATGGCTTGGTACGTGATGCACTGCCCCTCACTGATGACGCCAGTGTCTCGATGCGAAGGGTTTGTCCCTTTTATGCAGCGGCTGGAGAGTTCGAGCTGGTGCAACAACTATATTCTACGTCCGAAAGTGTATCCTGAACGCTTCCAATTATCATCTTAACCGTTGCTTCCCCGAGATTACAAATGCTGCTTATGGGGATAAGTTCGCCGACATTGTGGGTCCGGACGACTTCACGAGGCTGCCGTCGGGAGTCTTCTGGTGGCTCATCAATATCCGGCCCGGGTATCTGCTCTTTCGGCAGGGGAACTCGTGCACGATCGAGCCTTATATGCCAATCGTTTTGCCCGACAGTTCGGCTATGACCAACTATATGTCGGTAACCCTAACGCTCAGCTTGCCTTCAGTGGAAATCTGTTTGAAGGTGCTCGGGCTTGGTATTACAGCGTAGCTGGGGGGACACAGGCACTTTTTCGTTTACCTCATAAGACGCCGAACTGCTATGCAAGCCTTAGCTTCTGCACCTGGTATTTTCAGGCTAGCAAGATGCCTGGCTACTCAATGGAGCGTTCATATATTAAAAGCATTAATGCATCCTATGAGGAGAAGGTGGCGTCCAACAAGCGCTCGCGAGGCCTTGATGAATATCAGGCGGCTCAGAGGGAGGCCAGAGGGGAGTCGAGAGCAGCAGTACCCAGGGAGCAGCCTGCCAGAAAGCGTCGACAAGCGGTGCAAAAACGTCCTCATGGCGTTACTCTCCAAGCTGAGCCTTCTTCTACTTCCACGGCTGAGCCTGCCCCGAAGAGGGCCAGGAAAGACTTGGCGGCTGAAGAGGCCGTCCCCTTCGGCATCGAAGAGCAGAGGGCAGAAGTGGAGGAGGAAGATGATGCCCCCTTTATTCGTAATTTTAGAAGAAGGGGAGTTTGCCGATGAGCCCTTGGCAACTGATGAGGCTGAGCAACTTGAGGCTGACCGGTGGGAAGGAGTGATGTTGAGATTCCAGGGGTCTCAACTCAACCTGGGTCTTCTTCGGCTTATGATAGGAGAGATGAGGCACAACAGCCTGGGTCTCCTGTCGTATTGATGCCCAGCTCGAGGGTAGTTGATCCCAGTCCACTACTGGGGTGTTTAGTGGCAAGGCCTCAATTGCCGAGGCTTCTCGCGTTGAACTATCGTCTTCATCGTCCGGAGAGGACGAATATGATTCAGGTGATGAAGTCGATTTTGGTGATGAACCTGCTCTTCCAGATCCGAGCAAATTCTCACATATCTCGGAGGAAGAAATGTACGGGTGGGATCCGGCGATGGCATTATCACAAGCGGCAACTGCTCCTGCTGAAGGTACTCTTATAGTCTTGTTGACCCAGTTTCCCTTTTTAACTAGGGAACAGGTTCTGACATTTTCCCTTTATGCTGCAGGGTTTGCCGCGGACAGCGAGGCTGGACTTCCTCCCATATTGAGGAGATGATATAGGAGCTGGCCCAGCAGGAGGGTGTTGAGGCTCCTGCTATTGAGATGCCTCAAGAGAGGACAATTATTGAGGTTGGAGGACCTCAACCTTGCAAGATTTGCCCAGGGATCTGTCGTCTTTGGACCCTCGACTTGGTAAGGAAATATTGACGCTTTGAATATTTTTCCTTTTATTGTCATGACTGACGTTCTGGTGATTTATAGAGAGTGCTGAGGAAGCTCAGGCAGAGAGGACTTGGCAGTCAGCGTCGACTCAGCAGAGGCGGCCAGCGTCGAGCCCGCAGGTAGTGCAATTCAACCCTCGACTGAGGGTTCCGGAGAAGCCAGGCTCGTTGCTACTTCCGTCGCCGTGGAGGCTGCTATGACGGCAACCGCCCCGGAAGTGCCGGTGACCATCTCAGCTTCTGTCGCACCTGTTATTGACCCTACTCCTGCACAGGATGAGTTGATTCCCATCCCTCGCCCAGTGATAGAAAGGGGATCTGGGAGCACATCAGCGGAATTCTCCTCGGCCGGAGATATCATGGAAGAACTGATACGTCAAATGGTGCAGCAGTTCTTTACTTCCATGCGATCGTGTATTGATCTCATCTTCTTTGGGGGCAGTTCTTTCGAGTTTGCCCGAATGCTTCTTGAGAATTTGATCGAAAACATCGGTCATACTGGAGGTCCTTCACAAGCTAGGGCGTGTCTGCTGTTGGTGGAGCAGTTGGGGAGTGATCTGAAAGAGCTTAAGTCTTTGGAGGACGCCGGTTCAGTTCACGAGGCCCGGGCAACCTTGACTAGACTTCTTGCTGCTCAAGAATAGGAGCGGAAGGAGATGGAGGAACAAATAGCCGAAGAGACCCACCATCTCCGACATTTCCAGGCGGACCATCAAAGGCTGATTGGCGATTCAAGGGAATCTGAACTCGTCATGCAGAGCGCGGAGCAGGTTATCATCAGTGCTCGGGCTACCATAGCCAAAGCAGAAGCCTTGATTGCAATCAATGAGCAGAAGCTTGCCACTACCAGGAAGAAGCTGGAAGGGCTGGAGGCTGCCAAGATGCAGGTTGAGGAAAGCCTCTCCATTCACACCTCCAGGTTGGAGTCCTTACGAACACAGCTGGCTACGAAGAAGTTCTTATCTGAGGAGGAGTTGCGGATTCAAGCTCTCATGGAGGTTAAAAAAGCACGTCAACATGAGATGCATCGCCTTAGAGAACAAATCTGTTCTTTGGTGAATCGAGATTATTAGCCTTCTCCCTTTTTTTTTGCAAAGAGGAGAGCACTCCATTTATTAAGAGTGTTTGTATTACTTTTATCATTTTTGGTTTAAATAATAAAAGTCTTTAAGATTTCGCTCCATCCTCATTGTTCCGCTATGGGTGAGTCCAATTTCTTAGCTGCACTCTTTGGTTATGATCTTTGACTGATCCTGAGTAGACTCAGGCCGAGCTGAGTTTGCCAAACGCAGCTCTGATTTTGTGGTGGAGACGCAGTCCCGGGGGACGCGACTCTGACTCTGTCCAAATGCAGTCTTTAGGATGCAGTTTTATGCTCCTCCAATGCTGACGCATAGAACTCAGCTGATTGATGGGGACGCTGTTGGCCCAAAGGCCTTCCACTCTAGTTTTGATGATGATTAACTCATGTAGTTATGTGTACTAATAATCTTGTGATTTTAAGTTTTAGATCATTAATCAAGTTATTAGTTGGTGAAAGCTTCCACACATCTTTCACATGTTGATTCAAGAGCCCGAGCGTCAAAGATCACATATAGCACTTGCTCGATGGATCAAGGAGTTTTGGATCGAGTCGGCTTGGAGATTGCCTCTACAAGAAGACTTCGGTACCATTGTTTAGTTTTGTGTTTAGATCCAAATTGTAAGATTAGAATAGTATGATAATGCTCAAGTTCACAACACACACGTTTCATGTTTTGAATATTGGTTTTTGGTTTTTCGATTTTAGGTTTAACCGATCTTGGTTTTCATGAATAGATATATCAAAATAAGTTTACATGGTTTAATGTATATATGATTTGTTCTATATACATACATGCTTTAATTTCCTAGACAAACTTAGTTTTGACTCCCTTATTCATGTGTTATATGTTTTGGTATTTTTGACAAAACCTATTTTGGAATTAATGACAAAAACTATGATATATATTTGTTTCATGTATATTGGATTTCTATCCATATGCATCATGCTTCATAGTGTTTAAATATCATGTTTTTGTATTTGGAAGAGTTTTGGACAAAACGTATTTTCAATTCAAAATCCAAGTTTTAGAAAATACAGTTTTTGGTTTTTGGTAAAAATGATAAGACACAAAAATAGTTCATATTGATTGAATTTGAGCTAAACTTTTTACCACATGTTTATATATCAATGCAAAATGATAAAACTATTTTTGGTGATTTTTAGAAATGATAAAAGAATTTTTAAATATGTTTCTAACCCAGTTTTCTGTTCCGGGCTTCACCAGTCGACTAAGTCAACTGACCAAGTCTACTAGGATGAAGTCGGTCGACCGGGCCGGTCGACCGACGTGCACAGATCTGTGCACGTTTCGAGACACTGGGACGGTCGACCGGCCGGGTCGACCGGGACTGAGAGCAGAGCTCTCTGTTTGTTTGGGTCGACCGGGGCGGTCGACCGGCAGCTGCCAACGGGCAAAAATTGACCGTTGGACGGTCGACCGGACCGGTCGACCGGCAGGGTTATTTTGGCAAAATCTGCTGCCAACGGCTAGTTTCTGGATTTGCCTATAAATACCCCATTTGCAAGAGTTTTTCTCTAAGATTTTTGGTGCGAATTTTCCCTACTCTCTTGTGTTTTCACAGCCATTAAAAAGAAGTTTTTGGATTTAATTGAACAACAAATTTTGGTGTTTTAGCTAGGGTTTGGAAAATCAAGAAGAGGGTTTTTGGAAAGTGTTTGATTCAACTTCTCTATTTTGTTTTCTAGTTTTCCTAAGGATTTTTCTTTGTAATTTTGATTTCCATTCCTCTGGTTTTCTCCACACTTGAGCAAATATCTACTATCTCATTCTATAGGATCTTTGTGTGGGAAAAGAGATTGTTTGTGGTTGTTGTTGAACCACCAAGTTGTAAACCCTCTATACTTTGCTTTGTGCTTTTCCCTCTTGGGTTGAGGAGGTTGTTTGTGCAAGTGGTTTGTATCCCTCAAGTTGTGAGGTGATCCTTGCTTGGCTTTGTGCTAATCCCTCAGGTTGTGAGGTGATTTTTTGTTGGATTGGAGCTTGCCTCAAGGAGGAGGTTGTGGTTGTAAAGAGAGGAGTTGGGTACTCCTTGTGAGAGTCCTTTGTGGACTAGCTAGTGGATTGGAAATCCTTCGTGTGTCGAAGGCGGGGATGTAGAGCTGGGTGCTCGAACCTCGAAACACATCTTGTTGTTTGCGCTTGATCCATTGACTCTCTCTCTCTATCTCTCTCTTTACTTTGTGCCTTGCAAATATTCATATTGTGCATTCATTATTGCTTGGCTTGGTTGTGTGTGCATCATTTGTTGATTGCACTTGAGTGTATTGCATTTAGTTTTTAAATTCCGCATTGAGTTGACTAGATTAGCAAGATCACCTATTCACCCCCCCTCTAGGTGATCTTTCAATTGGTATCAGAGCTAGTGCTCCTGATATTAGGTTTAACCACCTAGGAGTGAGATCTTGGTTTGCTAATCTTCATTTGCATTGTTCATTTGCACTCATTTAGTTTGCACTCATGGATAGCCCTCCTATATTTGACCATATTAGACTTGATGTTTGGAAGGCCAATATGAGTTGCCATTTGAAAAGACTAGGACACCTAGTTTATCAAGCCTCCACTATGGAATCATTCCCTAATAGTAGCAAGCATAAGAAGGCAAATGCATTAGCACTTAGAACACTTAGAGCATCTCTTAGTGAACATCTTTTACCGGTGTTTGATCGTTATGATTCAGCTTTTGCAGTTTGGAGCTTATTAACGTCTCCTGAGCTTCCAAGGATTATCAACAAGATGAGGAGATCTAAGAGAGAAAAGTCCGAAGAACATTGCTTCATGGTCCAAGGGAAAAACTCCCTTGAGGTACAATCGGACACTCAATTAGATGATAGCTCTAGTTCCTATTGCCATGGTTGCTTTGAAGTTCAAACTTTAAATTTGGAACTTGCTCAAAAGCTTGAAAATTTATTGGAAAAACACAATCTTTTGAAAGAGGACAACCTTGTTTTGAAAAATGAATTGAAGGATTTGTGTTCTAATTTTGAATTAGTTTTGCAAGAAAAGGAAGAGATCACTAGTGAACGTGACTCACTAAGATCTCAACTAGACCTTGCCCTTAATGAGATTGATGATTTGAAAAACAAAAATGATGTTGTGAAAAACAATGAGGTTTTATCTTCTAAATTGGATTTTGTTTTAAAAGATAATCTTGTTTTGAAAAATAAAATTGATTCTATTACAAAAGAATTGGATTTGGTTTTAAAGAAAAATGAATCTTTAAAAATTGATATTGATTCTCATGTGTGCCATGCTAGTATAGTTTCTTCTTCTTGCACACCTATTGCATGCTCCACTTTATCTTCCACTATTGAAAAAGATATAAATGTTTTGAACAAAAGTGTTGAATGTTTGGGCTCCACTTTGAGCCAATGTACATTGAATCATTCACGTTTGGAAACCTTGGTTCGCAAGAAACAATGTCCATCTTTGCATGCACACCCTACACGGCATACACATGCTTTCCACGGTCACCACCATCACACGTATGCTCATGTGTACACATGTACACATTGTGGCTGAAAAGGTCACCTTGCTAGATTTTGTTATGATCGTGTTTTTCATGAAAATTTAGCAACTAATTTTGTTTGGGTGAGAAAAGAAAACTAACCCCTATGGACCCAAAGAAAATGGGTACCAAAGACCACCTCTTTGCTTTTTGATGTAGGTGGGAGCTCTCGCATCACGTGAGAGTATTGGTGCCTTGAGGTGGATGCATTCTAAGCTTTAAAGAGAATCATTTGGATGCTTCACACTCAAGGAGATTTGGTGGGAGGACCACCGTGGTTGGGAGAACTAGAGATGCACCTTCATGAGTTTTGGTATCATTCTCTAACTCCCATTTTTATTAGCATGCTTTTCATGTTCATCTATTTATAGCATGTCATAGTTTATTGTTCATTATGCCTATGCCATGCTTATTAGAATAGTGTTATACATGTTTAGTTACTTGAGCACCCATGTTTTATATGGATCTATATTTAGTGTTCTCACCTTGTTTAAACTAACATGTATGCCCTAGATCTAATGCACATGCATATGCATTATGACCATTTGGATGTTTATGATGTTTATGATTTTCGTTTTGTTTTATTGTTTCATGATTAGTATGATATTCGCCATGTTTATTAGACTTATGCTTAGTTGTTGAGACACCCATGTTTAGTATGGACCCATATTTTGTGTTCTCTTTATGTTTTAACTATCATGTTAATCATAGATCTAATGCACATGTCTTTGTCATGCTAATCATATCGTTGACTATGACTTTTTGTTTTAATAATTCATGTTTTGATAATTAACATGTATTGTAATAGCTAAACAATGGTGATGTGTTTTATGATTTCTGTTTTTGCCACATGTTTTGATGTTTATAGACTATTATGTATTTCATGATTCTAATAGCATGTGGATTTTCTTCATGATCATTTTTATGTCTTTCATGTTGATTTATAACCCGTTGTGTGCTTAATGATTTGATTACTTGTTTAGATGTTAGTTTTCATTAAGACTAGAATTTATACTTGTACATGTAGTAGGACACAAATAAATATTTATATATGTTTGGGCTTGATTGCTTATTTGAACCCATTAGATGTGCTAGTATAGCCTAGTTTTGATGATTCATGCATTTTAAACTTGTATTCCTATTTTTGGATTTGTTTTATGTGTATGAGCTTTCATTTCATGTATATGTTTATTTTGCCAAACCTTAAGATATACATGTATACCCTTTGAGTCATTTGCCTTTCATGCAAATCTATATATGGACTCAATTGTGTTTAGGGATATGTGTACACTTATTGTGTTGGCAATTCATACATATACCTTGAAATGAAATTAGTTTTGGTGAAAATTTAGTTTTTCTTGATTTCGTGTTTATTTGTTTAACTTCATGTATATGTGTATCTTGTCCAAACTATTGATTATACATGTACATCCTTGAGCCACGTGCCTTTATGCATATACTTTTGTGGACTCATTGTGTTTAGGATATGTATGTATACTTTAGTTTGTACATGACATACATATGCCTTGAAGTTTAAATCGTTTGGATGAATTTCATGTTTTTAAGATGATTTCAATTGGTGATTTCACATCTTAGATGAATTTCTATTGGCAATGAAAATCTAGCTTTTCAAGTTTTCATGTTTTCAAGGAATTTCATATGAGCTTGATTGAACATTTTCATGTTGATGTGTCTCACATACCACTTGTTCACTCACCTTGTTAGTTTTCTCATGATTTGTTTTTCATGAGACTATGATATGAGTTTTTATGGACTTTGAGTGTTTAGTGATCATGTGATTTACATCTGTTTCATGAAAACAATTGTGTTTTATTCCTTACTTGAAGGATTTCGTACTAGTTTTAAAAGTTTTTCCTATAACTAGTTCGTATTCTTCACTATGGTAGAGATTTTCAAACAAAGCTAATTTTCAAACCTATTTTTGAAAATCCCTACCATTAATGGGAGGATGGATGGGAGATCATGTTCATGTATGCCTTATATTGAAAATCATTTAAAACTTGAACCATGATTGGGAGGTATAGTAATATGAAGTATACATTTGATCTTATTGTTATTTCAATTGGTATCATTGAATTCTTTCAATTGGTATCAATCTTGACATTTCTTGTATACTCATATGTGTATGTATGTATGTATGCTTCATTCTAAGAATATCAATTTCTATTGGTATCTATTTTTCATACATATATATGTTTATTTGTGCTTATTATATCCCTATATCTTTAAGCACAAAATCTTGTTTATGCTAGTGCTTGAGTTTCAATTTTGTTTCAATTGATTACTTTTAAATGGTATCAAGCCTATGCATCATAAAGGGGGAGAAAATTTGATTTTGTCTTTCAATTGGTGATTTCTCAATTGGTATTTGATTCCCACTCCCTTACTTTATGATTGAAAATTTCAAATTAGTATCATATGTTTAATATGAAAATTATTTACAATTGGTATCAAAATTTTTTTTAGACATTCAAAATTTATTATGTTTAATTTCAATTGATATAAAGATTTTCATGTGTTTTTACTTAAATTGGTATCAATATTTTTTTATTTCCTTTCAATTGGTATCAAGATGCTATTCTTTGACATATTTTAAATTGGTACCTTAATTGATTGTCACCTCTAGTTGACTTTGTTTTTGTTTTAGACAAAAAGGAAAATATTATTTTTTTTGATTCATTGTTTCGAACAAAAAGGGGGAGAAATTTTTATTGATTTTTCAATTGATTTGGTTTTGCTTTTACCCCTTATTGAAGATTGATTCCTTGTATTAAAAAGAAAGAAGATTTTATTTTGTTTTAGTTTTTACCCCTTTGTTGATGATTGACAAAAGGGGGGAGAAGAATTTGGGTTTATATATGCATGTTTTTATTTTGCATATATTAAGTTTAATTTAGTTTAATTTTAATTGGTATCTAAAGCATGTTTTGTAATTGGATGTTTTGTAATTGGTATCTAGAGTGTAATTGGTATCTAGAGCATGTTTTGTTTTAAACATTTCATTGGAATTGTTATCTAGAGCATGTTTTGTTTTGAACAATTCATTGGTATCTAGAACCTTTATTGTTTATGCATTTATATGCATTCATGTTTAAGATGCATATATATGCATTCATGTTTAAGAGCCTTTATTGCATATTATTTATTGTTTATTTGTTTATGCATGAGTTAAGGGGGAGCTTCTTTGAAGCTTAACTTTAATCCATGCATATATAACTCCATTAGTTTTGTCATCATCAAAAAGGGGGAGATTGTTGGCCCAAAGGCCTTCCACTCTAGTTTTGATGATGATTAACTCATGTAGTTATGTGTACTAATAATCTTGTGATTTTAAGTTTCAGATCATTAATCAAGTTATTAGTTGGTGAAAGCTTCCACACATCTTTCACATGTTGATTCAAGAGCCCGAGCGTCAAAGATCACATATAGCACTTGCTCGATGGATCAAGGAGTTTGGATCGAGTCGGCTTGGAGATTGCGCTCTACAAGAAGACTTCGGTACCATAGTTTAGTTTTGTGTTTAGATCCAAATTGTAAAGATTAGAATAGTATGATAATGCTCAAGTTCACAACACACACGTTTCATGTTTTGAATATTGGTTTTTGGTTTTTCGGTTTTAGGTTTAACCGATCTTGGTTTTCATGAAAAGATAGATCAAAACAAGTTTATATGGTTTAATGTATATATGATTTGTTCTATATACATACATACTTTAATTTTCTAGACAAACTTAGTTTTGACTCCCTTATTCATGTGTTATATGTTTTGGTATTTTTGACAAAACATATTTTGAAATTAATAACAAAAACTATGATATATATTTGTTTCATGTATATTGGATTTCTATCCATATGCATCATGCTTCAAAGTGTTTAAATATCATATTTTTGTATTTGGAAGAGTTTTGGACAAAACGTATTTTCTATTCAAAATCTAAGTTTTAGAAAATACAGTTTTTGGTTTTTGGTAAAAATGATAAGACACAAAAATAGTTCATATTGATTGAATTTGAGCTAAACTTTTTACCACATGTTTATATATCAATGCAAAATGATAAAACTATTTTGGTGATTTTTAGAAATGATAAAAGAATTTTTAAATATGTTTCTAACCCAGTTTTCTATTCCGGGCTTCACCAGTCGACTAAGTCAACTGACCAAGTCGACTAGGATGAAGTCGGTCGACCGGGCCGGTCGACCGACGTGCACAGATCTGTGCACGTTTCGAGACACTGGGACGGTCGACCGGCCGGGTCGACCAGGACTGAGAGCAGAGCTCTCTGTTTGTTTGGGTCGACCGGGGCGGTCGACCGGCAGCTGCCAACGGGCAAAAATTGACTGTTGGACGGTCGACCGGACCGGTCGACCGACAGGGTTATTTTGGCAAAATCTGCTGCCAACGGCTAGTTTCTGGATTTGCCTATAAATATCCCATTTGCAAGAGTTTTTCTCTAAGATTTTTGGTGCGAATTTTCCCCTACTCTCTTGTGTTTTCACAGC